>VDFB02057714.1:110977-271016 GCA_007258455.2 Sequoia sempervirens
ATGGTCTTTCAAGTGAAGAGGAAATTGAATATGTTCAAGGTGAAAATGTTGGAATTGAAGATGTTGAACATGATATTCAAATTGGGAATGAAAATATTGAAATTGATAATGAAAATGTTCAAAGTTAAAATGTTGGATTTGAAGATGTTGAACATGATATTGAAATTGGGTATGAAATTATTCAAATGATAATGAAAATGTTCAAGGTGAAAATGTTGGATTTGAAGATGTTGACCATGATATTGAAATTGGGAATGAAATTATTCAAATTGATATTGAAAATGTTCAAGGTGAAAATGTTGGAAATGAAGATTTTGAACATAATATTGAAGCAAGTGTAAATTAAATTTCACCAGATCACATGAGAAATGAAGAACCTTGTGTGGAAGAAAGACATATTCCAAATTCAAGACTTAAAGAACCCCTAAATGGTTGCTTGAATTTGATGAGAACATTATGAAAAAAATTGAAGGCAAGAGGTCAACACAAACTATTCGGTTGTGGGCTAGAAGACTTTTCAACCAATATTTTAGCGATAAGACATTGACCGAGCAATGCCAATTTTTTGTACAATTGCTAAAGATGCAAAAGATGAGACCTTTGCTAGCCAAATTGAAGATTTGTGTGAACAAGAAGACTGAAAAAAATTCTATTATTGTCAAAAATCTTTTTAATGTTCTCAAGTCTATTGGAAAAAATAACAAGGAAAAGGATAAGAGAGCTACTCAAAGAGTCATTACAATCACCCTAGTGAGCCATCAGTTGAAAAAGGCTTGCTTTATGAGACAAACTTGTATTGATTTTGACATAAATTGTAAAAAATTGGATAGAGCACTCACAAGAAGAGAAAGAATAGATGATCCACTTCAAAATGATACATGGGCTTTTTCTAGGAGGCTTCCACGTGTTGATAAGAAGCTAACCGATAATGTAAAGCATGTAATTCAACAATTTTGGCATGATAACTCTAGAGTATCACCCAATGCAAAGGATGTTTTAAAGTTAAGAATTGGCAATCAAGACCGTACACCACATCCTAAACATTTTTTGGAATCAATCCAAACAATGTTGTTTAAATTTTTTATTGAAACACATCCAAATATGGAAATCTTGCAAAGGATTTTTGAAGGTTTGAAGCCATTTTATTGTGTGCCTCTTAAGATTCGTAATACTTGTTGTTACAAATACCATGCAGAGTTTTCAATGTACCATGAGCTGTTATGCTATATCCATTCTACTTTGCATACTAATGAAATGTTGCAGGAGTGTGGTGCAATGCATCTTCCGAAATCATCAAGGGACTTGCTAGATCTATTTTTATGTTCTAAAGATGATGGTTAATTTTTCTATAGAAATGATTGTTTAAATGCAAAGTGCTCACAATGTGGTGGCTTGTCAAAGTTTGTTCAATGTTTTCATGAGAGTTTTGAACATGAATTTGAAGAGAAGCTTGATGAGAAAAAGAGATATGAGATAGTCAAATATACTTTCCAGAGTGGAGATGAAAGTTCTAGATGTGAGTTGGTTACAAAAGAATGCAACTTGTTGTTGATTTTATTTTAGATTTTAAGGACAATCTTTTCTACAAGTATGTAAGGCATAGCCATGGGTCTTAGTGGTTGGATCAACAATTTAGGATGTGTAAGGACTCTTTTCCAATTGGAACTATTATATCAGTGGTTGATTTTGTAGAAAACTACACATTGCAACCACAAAATGAGGTACAATCTCAATATTACAATTCTATTCAGATTGCTATTTTTGTCCACATAACGTTTAGACATGCACCTGATAGTACAAAAGAGGATTGAAAAATAATTAGAGAGTATCATTTTTATATGAGTGATGATATATCTTACTCGTCTAAGTATGTCCAACATTGTTTTGAGATTTTTTTTGA
Organism: Sequoia sempervirens; assembly: GCA_007258455.2. Lineage (NCBI taxonomy): Eukaryota > Viridiplantae > Streptophyta > Pinopsida > Cupressales > Cupressaceae > Sequoia > Sequoia sempervirens. The sequence goes on from VDFB02057714.1 coordinate 112,878, forward strand.
GTTCTTGCAAGAGCATGATATAGCACTGGGATGGCATCTAATTTGGTTAGATAATTGCACAGGTCAATTCAAGAATGCTTGTATGTTTTATTGGTTGAGTAGAATGCATGTAGAGAGGGGTGTACCTCATATTTGGAGTTTTTTTGAAGCTAGACATGGGAAAGGGGAGCATGATGGAGTAGGTGCATGCATAAAGAGAGCTCTAGTTAAGGAGCAATTCAAGATTTCAGGAGAAAAATTCAGCGATGCATGCTTTATTGTTGATTGGTGTAGTTCAACATTGTCACAAGGAGGGACACTTGATTCAACAATGCGTAGATTCTTTTGGTTGGTTGAGAAGGCTACAGTGGGAGGCAGATTGGATTGCCATACAATCAAAGATTCTTCAAAGATGCATTCATTTCGAAGCTCAGATGTAGGCACATGGACCATTTGGACATGAGAGTTGGCTTGTTTTTGTTAGAGTTGTATTTAGTGCAAGTGGGATCAATGGGAGTCAAGTGAGTGGATGGATACATGGGTTCCATTGTATCTAACTCCTTTATCTCAAACAATATCCATGACAAATGACATAATGGAAAGTTTAGTTGATTACAGTGTGCTTTCAAGTCTACTATAGCTAGGACATGTTTTTGTAGTTGTTGCACCATAGGGGAATGAAGAGAGATCAAACTATTGGTTGGCTCGATGTGTGTGGGTAAAGAATAAGCTAACACAACCAATGGAAGATGATAATGGTTTCGTGTATCCTACAGGTTCAGTTGTGGTTGCAAGAACTTGGTTGTGAACATACATGATTAGAAAGAATGGCATACCTACATTTGAAGACTATGAGAAACACAAAATCATTCTCATGTATTCACATCTTGTTATAGCAACACATTTGAAGCATCATGCGAGACCAAAGAAAAAACAACTATGGACCCTTAGTAATGCTGATCATGAAGCAATATTGGATACTCTTAGGCAAAGAGATGACCCTTCAGGCACACTTGAATAGAATTTTCAAGAATGAAAGGTACAATGCTTATGTTCATTATGCTTAAGTTCATTAGTGTTCTTTATTTAATACTAATATTTTGTATACTATTGCAATGTAGGTGTCTTTAATAGTGATATTTTTGGCAAGATTGATCATGAACCTGCTGCAACAATAGCCAACTTTGATCTGTTTAGAGAGGTATGCAACATATTAGAACAATATAGATTGGTTATTCTAAGTGTATTTTATAGTTTGAATCACCAATTCATCATCATTCAAGTTGTTTAAATTAATATAGATTTGTTAGTCTAAGCATCTCTTCTATTGTGACAATATAGATTTCTCATTTTTCCACTTTTGTGATATTCCTGGCATAATTGATCATGGACCTGTTGCAACAATAGCCAACTTTGATCCTTTTAGAGAGGTATGCGATAGATTAGAACACTATAGATTGGTTATTCTAAGAATCTTTTATAGTTTTCATTACCATCTCATCACATTTTGTGTCATTTAGAATAATATAGATTTGTTATTCTAAGCATCTTTTATAGTTTGCATCACCAATTCAACATCATTCAAGTTGTTTAAATTAATATAGATTTGTTAGTGTAAGCATCTTTTCTATTGTGACAATATAGATTTCTCATTTTCCCACTTTTGCGATATTCTTGGCATGATTGATCATGGACCAGCTGCGACAATAGCTAGCTCTAATCCTTTTAGAGAGGTATGCGACATATTACAACAATATAGATTGGTTATTTTAAGCATCTTTTATAGTTTGCATTACCATCTAATCATATTTTGTGTCATTTAGAATAATATAGATTGGTTATTCTAAGCTACCTTGATGGTTTGTACAGGTGCTTGTCAGTCCAAAATGTGAACATACTACGATTGTGGAAGACTGTGCCTTGAATGCCTCCAATAGGAAAATTTTGTAAAATTTGAATTTTCAAATTGGAAACAATGTAAAAAGGTCATAACTATGTATGGGCATAATCTATACCTAGTGATGTTTTTTGAAATATGGGTCAATGTTTGGCATTGTATAAAGGGTATGTTTAAAATGTAAAGGGGTTTGTATTTTGGAAACTCATAGGTTGAATTAGTCATACAAGTGTATGCTTTGTTACTGTTATTGGGACAATTATGTAATAAATTTTTGTACTTAATCGAGCTACAATCGAAGGTTTTCTCCCTAGTTCTTTCCTGTTGGTATGCTCATTTGAACTAGGTTTTGTAATATCTCCTATTTATACATAATAAATTACAGTGGCTTGCCACTTTTTTGCTCCTCAAATCCAAGTTGGGTGCAACTTCATTTTTAGGACCTTTCATGAGGTTTTTAAGGAAATCAATGTTTCCAACCTTGCCACACCCTATAAATTCATCAAAAACATCTATTAGGACCTGCACAAGCTTGATCCAACCTTAAATCTTACTGCCCCCATGTTTCATTGACATTAGCAAGTTGTACCACCATTTTCACCTAATTTCACTCATTTTTGCCATGCATGACAACTCACCAACTCAAGTATAGACGTTTCCATCTCTCTAAACTCACATAGTCACCTTATATAGTCCTAATAAAATTTACCATGGCCATACCATCTAGCTACATACCGTACAATAGATGGTATGGCATTTTAGCACTTTGGACTCTTAAGGGAAATCGTTGGTCCAATGTAGCTCGGAGTGATTCGATATATTTGGGTGCAAAAGAGGACCATCCATAGTGTAAATGTAGCCATTCGGATGTGTTGGAACAATCCATTTGGTCATATGAGTTTGTTGAATGAAATTTGCACCACTTTACAACTTTACATTGCTTGCATCTGACAACTTTTCCCTCAACTAAAAACTTGGCATCACGGGAAAATGCCTTTAAGATAGAAAAAAATGAGAGAGGTTATTGTAGATGGGCCAAACATGATCCCATAACCTCAAACAAAGAGTTTGTAAACATCACGGTTTCTAATAAATATCCCTTCAAAGATTGTTGTCTTTTAGCACTTTAGACTCTTAAGGGAAATCATTGGTCCAATGTAGCTCAGAGTGATTCGATGTATTTGGGTGCAAAAGAGGACCATCCCTAGCATAAAACTACACATTCAGACATGTTGGAACAATCCATTTGGTCATACGAGTTGTTGAATGAAAGTTGCACCACTTTGCAACTTTACACTCTTGCATCTAACAACTTTTCGCTTAGCTAAAAAATTGCCACCATAGGAAAATTCCTCCAAGATAGCAAAAACCAAGAAAGGTTATTGTAGATGGGCCAAATAAGATCCCATAGCCTCAAACAAAGAGTCTGTAAATGTCATGATTTCTGAGAAATAGCCCTTCAAAGATTGCTGCCTTTTAGCACTTTGGACTCTTAAGGGAAATCGTCAGTCCAATGTAGCTCAAAGTGATTTGGCATATTTGGATGCAAAAGAGGACCATACCTAGTGTAAAAGTACCCATTTGGACGTGTTGGAATAGTCCATTTGGTTGTACGAGTTGCTGAATGAAAGTTGCACCACTTTGCAACTTTACACTACTTGCATATGACAACTTTTCCCTCAGCTGAAAAATTTCCACCATGGGAAAATGCCTCTAAGATAGAAAAAACCAAGAGAGGTTATTGTAGATGGGCCAAAAATGATCCCATATCCTTAAACGTAGAGTCTATAAACATCACAGTTTCCAAGAAATAGCCCTTCAAAGATTGTTGCCTTTTAGCACTTTGGACTTTTAAGGGAAATCGCTGGTCCAATGTAGCTCAGAGTGATTCAACGTATTTGGGTGCAAAAGATGACCATCCATAGCATAAACGTACCTATCTAGACATGTTGGAACAATCCGTTTGGTTGTATGAGTTGTTGAATGAAAGTTGCACCACTTTGTAACTTTACACTGCTTGCATCTGACAAATTTTTCCTCAGTTGAAAACTTGCCACCATAGGAAAACACCTCTAAGATAGAAAAAACCAAGAGAGGTTATTGTAGATGAGCTAAACACGATCCCATAGCCTCAAATAGAGAGTCTGTAAATTCCATGGTTTCTGAGAAATAGCCCTTCAAAGATTACTACCTTTTAGCACTTTGGACTCTTAAGGGAAATCACCGGTCCAATGTAGCTCAGAGTGATTCGACATATTTGGGTGCAAAAGAGGACCATCCCTAGCATAAACATACCCATCTAGATGTGTTGGAATAGTCTGTTTGGTCATACGATTTGTTGAATGAAAGTTGCACCACTTTGCAACTTTACACTGCTTGCATCTAACAACTTTTCCCTTAGCTAAAAACTTGCCACCACTGGAAAATTCCTCTGAAATAGGAAAAACCAAGAGAGGTTATTGTAGAGGGGCCCAATAGGATCCCATATCCTTAAACAAAAATTTTGTAGGCATCACATTTTCTGAGAAACAGTCTGTCAAATATTGCTACCCTTTTACACTTTGGACTCTTAAGGGATTTCATTGATTGAATGTAGCTCAAACTATTTCGGCCAATTTGGGTGTGAAAGGGGACCATACCTAACCTAAACATAACCATCCAGATGTGATGGAATAGTCGGTTAGGTCATATGAGTTGTAGAACAAGATTTATTTATGTAGTTACAAGTAGTTTTTTAGCCTCTAACCGAAGTCCAACACTGATTTTCATGTGAAAAAAAGCCATGAGACCATAGGTTGTTGCTTTCTTTTTAATGGAAACTAGTGGGAAGCAAAGTTAACTTCATAGATTTAGTGTTTGAGATTGCAAGAAGACATCAAAATGGCTAGTGTACTAAATAATTCTTATGATTTCTAAAGAATGCTGATAACTCTACTCAATTGGCTTCTTTTTTCAAAATCATACAAATTGAACCTTGGCATCAATAGACTCTGTTTATTAAGCTACCACAATTCAAGTTTCAATGATGAATATTTATCATGCATGTTTTAAATGACATTCAAGTTTATGGTGGTTTTATTGTTTATATGATGTTATGTGATATCTAATCCCATTTCATGCTTCTATGTTGTATATATATATATATTTACATGTTTTTTTACTAACGAACCTAAAATGAACCAAACCACCCCAAAATTTTTTTTAGCCGGACTGGCAAACTAAACCCCCGAACCTGAACCTGAACCTGAACCTGAACAAGTAACTTAGTTTGTAAGTTAGTTATTAGGAGTTGGTCAGTTGTTTTGTGTGGGGGAGAGTATGAAAAAAGGTTTAGGAACCACTACACAACAAGTAAATAGCTACATAGCATGTGGAATGAGGGAGCAGTAGGCTTGAGACCCCTTTAAAGTTGGTTTGAGTGCTTTCTTTTCATTTTTTGTGAGTTTTGTGCCAAGTTTTCTCAAGGCGGGTAGTGAACCCAGATTTTGCATTTTTGAGTAAATTATGAATTATTGATGCCCTCCAACTATTGTACCTTTCATGTGGCTCAGTGGAGAGGCTATTTACAATATGATTTGAATGTGTGTAGGTCCATTTAAGAAAGGGGAAATGATTTGTGAGTCTTGGAGTTGCTGTCCTAAGCAAATCATTGCTTAAATTGCATGAAAATGAAGCTTTTAGCCTAGGGTTTGTTAAAATCAATGAGAGTGGGGGAATCTCTTTAACGTTTAAGCATATTGGGGTCATAATAGAGGTGTCTGAGTCAGTGGCATGGTTAGGGGAGTTGTGCAAGTGGTACTTTCAATAAACCATATGCATTTGCATGGTAAATAGATGGTTTCATGGGACATCCTGCTAAAGGACCTGTATGTGTAGAATAATCTTAGAATTTGTTGTTTTATGACACAACTCAAGATTTTTTGGGGTGTTCTTGTGAAGATAAAGTGTTTAAAGGGAACTCACTTTGTGAAAGAGGGATAATTCACTAGCCTAGGATATGGGTATGTTATTAGTTCTCAAATTTGGTCAAGGGTAGTTTTCACATATGTTTTCACCCCCACTTTGCATCAATCCATAGCTTGTTTGAAAGCACTTGTTTTAGGATTTTAGCCATAACAACGAGCTAGTGAACTGTTTGATAAAAAGCTTTGGTACACATGTATGAAAAATGTGGTGGCATAAACAAGGCAGTGAATTGTTTGATAAAATTCCTCAAAGAAATGTGGTCTCATAAAATTCCATGACAAGAAAATGCAATTGATAGCTGCTCCTAGTTATTAGTTATGTAATGTGAAGTAATTACATAATTGCTTAGGTTGACTTTGTAAAAACTATATTGTAATTGAAATTTTTTCATCTATCAACATCTAGTTGTTAGTTATGCAATGTGAAGTAATGCTTTGAGTTTGAAAGATGTGCAATGCAATGTAATCAATGATATGAATATAAACTACATAATACAACCATTCTTTTTTATGCTCTTGTACATTGATATTTAACCATTTCTCACTTGATTAAATTTTCAAAGAGTTTAATCATGCACATGAGGAAGAAATTAAGTTTTGATTGTCAACTTCTATATATCAAATTATCCAATAATCTTGAGTGTATCTCCATATACAAAAATGGCATTAACACCAACTCAAACAAAGTTTTACAAAATGTGGCATATGCCATCTCGATGCCTATTCAAAATTTACATGCCAAAATTCATCTCATCCTAAACTACTGGTGGATCATCAAAATGAAGCCTCTTTGCAGCACTCGTTGGCTTTGAAGGTAGCTACAAGAAAAAATCAAACTACAATTGAGATTAGTTATACTATATGATTTAAAATTGAATAATTAACATCAAAATCAATATACATTGAATTATAATTGAACTCTAAAATTGTAATCTTGATTACCTAAAATATCCGTCTCTTCAAAGGTCAGGAGTCCTAAAATATGCCCCTCTCAAAGAACTAACCAAACCAACTTTTTTAATGTCAATCTATATATGTGAACAAAAACATAAAATTGATCCAAGTTAGCATACAATTATCGGTAATAGGAACATATAAATACCAAACACAAAATAAAATAAATGCATACCTCTTTAGGCTGATCTTTTTCTTTATCTCCTTTAGGTGTTTTGACACCTCCTCCTTGAGGTGTTTCAACACCTTCTCCTTTAGGTGTTCCAATACACACTCCTTCAGGCATTGTGGCACTTGTCAACAATGATGTATAGCTCATAACTACCTATACATAAAAATTACAAGTACATATGAAACTGCCAATCTATGTTGATGTATACATATAATCAATATAAGATCTTAAAAATATTAATTCAATCGAATTTGAGTTCAATTACCTTCCCCTTATCTAACATTGCACTTCCATAATTTGGACAAGGCTGCACCTTGCTCACACTTGTCAACAACGACGTATAGCTCATAACTGTCTGTACATAAAAATGACAAGTACATATGAAACTACCAATCTATGTTGATGCATGTATAATCAATATAAGATCTTAAAATTCTTAATTCAATCGAATTTGAGTTCAATTACCTTCCCCTTATCTAACATTGCACTTCCATAATTTGGACAGGGCTGCACCTTGCTCGCACTTGTCAACAATGATAGCTAGCTCATAACTGTCTGTACAAAAAATGACAAGTACATATGAAACTACCAATATATGTTGATGTATGTATAATCAATATAAGATCTTAAAATTCTTAACTCAATCGAATTTGAGTTCAATTATCTTCCCCTTATCTAACATTGCACTTCCATAATCTGGACAAGGCTGCACCTTGCTCACGCTAGGTATTTCCTACAAGAGGAAAATAAGATAAACATATAAGTTATTATATAATTTCATTAATGACAATTCAAATGAAAAGCAAGTATATAATAAAAAAATGTAAATGAGTGAGTACGAAAATATATACTATGTGCATGTCGAGGCCAAATGAAATGGCCCTAAGGGTGCTATCAGTCACCTGTGTGAGCTCCTCCTTAGACATCAACTGTTAAATAGACCATGTAAATAAATAATAGTACATTATACTATCTCTTATTAATATTCATTTAAAAACAAATGCAAGTTATGAATTTACAACTTAAATCTTACCTGTGTCACTATTCCAATGTCCCCCTCTCTAGCAGGAGAGGACTCTGTAGGGTGTGCTCCACTACCCTGCGTCTAATCTATAATGTCCACATCATGGAGGTCATAATTAGAAGTGTCCAAGGGATGCTCGGCGAGCTATACAAGAGGACCCAAGCATATTTGGCGGCACATGGAGCAAGTATGTGGCACACAAATATGTGGACCCAGGCATATCTGGGGGCACACAAACCAGTGCCCAAATAAATTGATTAGTTAATTTGATATAAATCAATATTATATAAGTTCAAGATAATATAGTATATAAAATAAATCCCTTGGCTTAGCATATGTTGAAAGTCTCTTTATTGTCATTTTTATCAATATAGAAGATAACTTGTGTCAATATTCTTTTGCCTTATTATAAATTCATTATCAGTTGCACCAATGCTCTACATATATATTTCTAAAAGTAGCTAACATCTATTTATTAGTTGCATCTTCATGAATACTAAATGTTGATATGGGTAACTTATAGATCACTTGTAGAAGAAATCTACACAAGAATTTGTACTATGTGACAAAGAAATCGATGCCAAGTTAATAGTGATAGCCTTCAGAGGAACATAAGTATTTGAGGCAGATGATTACATAACAGATTTAGATTTTTCTTGGTATGAGTATCCCCAAATAGGAAATGTTCATTTAGAATTTCTAGAGGCTTTAGGTCTAGAAAACCGTTCAATTGGTAGGAAATTCTCACATCATCTTGAAACACAAGACAATGAAAAACCTTTAGCCTATTTTGTGCTATGTCAAAAGTTAAAAAACCTTTTACAAATCCACAAAAATGCAAAATTCATTGTGACAGGTCACAGTCTAGGAGAAGCCTCGCCTATATTATTTTTAGCAATGTTATTTGTGAATGACAAGGATAACTTGTTGGAAAAACTATTGGCCATTTATACATTTGGACAACCTAGAGTTGGTGATAAAGTATTTGGAGATTTCATGAATAGGAAACTAAATCAAACCACACCTAGATACTTTAGAGTTGCATATTCCAATGACCTTATTCCAAGGGTACCTTTTGATGATGACTTATTCATGTATAAGCACTTTGGAGTATGCCTTTAGTACAACTGCTCTTATTGTCAAAAGGTAATGATTAGTATTTAAGTTTGTGATATTCATAATTATTTTTCAGATTAGTGATATCCATTAAATTATATTAAGAGTATCTCCATTGATTTAATATATTTTTTGTTAAAAAAATTGTTGTGATAGAATCTAGCAGAAGCCCCCAACAAAGATATCTCACTACAATTCTTCACACTCATAAGAAGAATTGCCATATGAGAAGTGTTACAAAGCTTAGTACTACATTACATAAAGGGAGACGACTTCAAAGAAACCAAAGTTTTCTATTATCTCCACAATATTTGGAATTTTGGTTCTAGGCATTTCAACACATAGCCCAGTAAATTACATTAATGAAATAAGATTGGGTCCTCTTAAATGCTGAATCCAACTTTGAGTAATGTAAAAGGATAATATATCTCATTCAAAGGACAAAGTATTACTAATGTTAATCGACAAATACAAATATTTCATCATATTAAAATAAACACAATCACTTGAGCTTATCTTTTAGATGGATTTGTAATTATTTATGAAATAATAGTATTATAGAGTTAGCCAATCCAAATAGTCTTATACATTATAGGGACAAAAATGTTACAAATCTATCCATGAATTCAATTATTTCTTAATGAAAATAATTTAAATACATATTTTTTTTGAGTTGTCAAATGTTTTTGGTTTTTATGTTTATTTAATAACGAGTGATTAATTTAAATGAATTTTTATTGATAGTTGGTTGCAACCAATTAGCATAAAGAGTTAGATTTTTTTTTTGATAGAATGAGTTAGAATATTGTCGTTAATTTTCCAATTATTTATGTGGGACCTCTTACTTTTAATAATGAATGCATGCATGAAGCACAATGTGTGGATTTTTTAATCCTTTCTATTTGATTGATTGTGATTTTTATAACTTGAATAGTTTTATTGAGAGAACCCATATTTTCTCCCATATTATTCTTAAAATATTTTGGTATTTAAAAGGCATATCCATACCTATACAACTATAAGGAAACTTGTTTGGTGTCACTCTAATTCATTGTAGGAACCATTTATTCCTTTTACATGACAAAATGGTAAGTGAATACTTCATCCATAAACAAATTAAAATATGTTATCTAGAGAATCAATTACAAAAATATTTTTGGGGCATCCAAGTGAAGGGGAACAAAATGTATAGTGTTACACTTTTCCTTATTTATTTTACACCATTTTATGTGTGTATCACTAATGTATGGTCCTAAAACCTATTGGTCACTTTTGGTGTTCTAGTTGACCCTAAATGTAAAATACAACACTATATTATGCCATATCATATAGTTCAAATATTCTTCATCTATTTACATTACCATTTAACTATCTTAGACAAGACTAATGTGTGTAATTATGTCCCTTAGACTAGATCACACTTGTTAAATTGTTCCTTCATTTTGAAATTTAAATTTGACCATTTATGACATGTTGAATCTTCTAGCATAGGATAGTTTTTCATTAGCTAACATTTAAAATGTTTTGAATTGTGATTTTAGGGGTTGTAAGGTTAGGTGAAATTTACCTTGCAAACTTATGTAATTTTTATGTCTCCATATTTCTTGTAAAGTGTCCCAGGGGACATGTGAGAAATTTATTTAATAATAGCATTATTGTAATTATATTTTTAAGAGGAAATTTAATGTTGGTGGAGGTTACACATCACTAGAGGAAAAATTCTCCCTCCTAGGCATCCACATTGTGAATGTAAAGGGTCTTGAGTAGGGCACCCAAGTTTGGAGGGAAACATGCATTCAATGGTTCTCTATTTGGAAGTTGAATAGTCACCAAAGCATCTTGAATGCTTGTTGATAGAGAGGCTATGGGTTAGGCACCCATGTTAAAGCTTTGTATGCATTAATTAATTTATTATCACGAATCTTGGTTTTCCAAGTAAGGGGCATGGATTTTTTCAAGTGGTTTTGGAACCTCTTGTTTGAGTTTACCATTGTGGTTTTACCTCTCACAAGTTCTATAAATTAGAGCCTTGAGATGGTAGTTGTATCTTGTGTTATTTGTAGGTGTATGAAAGCATCTAGGTTGTAGGATATTAGAAAGGAAGTGTACTGTGGTGTATATCTCTTGTGAAGATGAATAATATACTAGCCCTCTTTTCTTGTGTGGATTTTTTTTATTTTTATTTTATTATGGTGAATGTGTAATCACATACATATAATCAGATTTAGTAATTTTATTTTGAGATTTGAATACACATACATAAGTTAATCTTATAGCTCAGTTTCACCTTGTTTTCAATATTGGTGTCAGAGCTAACCATTTTATTTAGAATGGGATTCCTTTCTCTTAAGTGTTGGATATTTTTTGGTTGTAGTGGGAGCTTTTATTGTTGTGGTATATTAAAGATTTTTGAAGAAGATTTTATACCATCCAAATTCTACCTCTCATCAGGATATTGAAATTTTTTATGGATTGAGCTACAAGATGTATAAATTAAAGATAAAGGATCTCCTTGAAGAGAGAGATTGGTGGTTGTTGGTTTCACAAGAAAGTAAATCAAATCCAATGAGTGATGAAGATAGGGAAAAGTTAGACAAGAAGGCATTAGGAACCATTTGATTACGTTTTATAGATTTCTTCCTTTTTGAATATCACTACCAAAGGCACCACATATCAGTTGTGGAAAAGGATAGGTGATATTTATCAAAATAAAAGTTTTTCTAAAAAATTATATCTCAAAAGACATTTATATTCTTTAAAAATAAAAAATGGTGAATTTTAATTTGATTATACATCAACTTGCATCCATAGATGTTAAAATAGAAGATGAAGATACATGTATCTTGCTTCTTTTTTCTTTTCCTGAATCTTGGGAAAATTTAATTATTTCCATAAGTATTTGCAATGCATAACCTTAGATTGACACCATAATCTCTATACTTCTTTTAAAGGAGATAAGGAGAAATTCCATGAATTTTGGCTCCCAAGATGCCTTGCATGTATAGAGTAGGTCCAAAGAGAAAGGGCCTAAAGGGTATAATAAGAGGGATAAGTCTAATGGATGTTCTAAAACCCTTGGAAAGAGCATAGTAAAGTGTTGGAATTGTAGTAAAAGAGGGAATGTGAAGAAGGAATGTAGGAATAAGAAAAATAAATTTGATTCTTGCATGGAAAATTCCTTTGATGATGATTATGATGCTTTGTTTATTTCAAATAATTCTATTAATGTTGATCCTTGGCTTATTGATTTAGGTTGCTCCTACCATATGACTCCTCGCAAGGAGTGGTTTTATAATTAAAAATAATATGATGGAGGAGATTTATTCCTTGGCGACAACATCACAAAGAGGATTGTTTGTAAGGGATAGGTAAAATTGTGTTTATGTGATCTAGGAGGATTCAAACTTTTGATAATGTTTTGCATATTCTAGGACTTGAAAGAAATTTTCTTTCAATGTCAAGTTGAATGATTTGGGAATGCATGTGACATTTGATAAGTTTGGTTGCAGGTTGGTAAGAGGGAGTTTGGTGATAGCTAAAGGATTTCAGGTAGGGAATTTATTTAGGCTAAACACCTCTACTTTAAGTGACTTTTCTAATGTAACTAATAATGAAAATGTGTGTATGTTGTGACACCATAGATTTGGTCACATCTAGGTGAAATAGGAATTAAGACTATTCTAAACAAAAAATTTGTTGATGGTATTTTTGATTATTTTGTTGGTAAAATTCAAGTTTTATAAATATTATGTGTTTGGAAAATAAAATAGATCATCATTTTCTAGTGAAACTAATAAGGAAAATAGAATATTAGAGATTATTGATTTAGATGTATGTGGACTAGTGGATATTGACTCTTTGGGTAAGTCTCATTATTATGTCTCTTTCATTGATGATGTCTCAAGATAAACTTAGACGTTTTCACCAAGTTTAAGGAATTTAAGGCAATAGTTGAAAAAAAAAGATTATAAGATAAAAGTGTTGAAACCATTATTGAAATTAAATAATATACTTTGATATAGTTTAAATAATTTAATCACTTACCTAATTATGGTGCAAATATATTAACAAACCATAGAGAAAAAATGAATGATTGAAAAAGGCAAAAATTATGAAAGAGGGTATTTATTTTGTTAAGGATGTTCACTTGTTTAAGTAACACTTAGAACAAATAAAGGATACAATATTGTGCATGAAGGTGAAACAATGAAAATAGGGTACTCAACCTTTTAGGAGATGAAACACAAGGGATGAGGGCCTATTTCACTCAAGTTTCACTCAAGGGCACCTTGGAGATCTCAATCCAATGATAGAATGAAATAAAGAGATCTACAATAGGGTGTCCTAGGGTATGAATAAAGACTAAAAGGGGGTTCACCACCAAGCTAGGGATTGGAAAGAAAAGTAACATGCAAAACCCAATGATGAAAATTAATGATGTGCAAGACTTAAGTAAATGACCTAGAAATAAATGCAAATTAGAATAATAAATGAGAAAAGTACAAAACTGCACCTAGAAACTTGAATGTGCTTGGAACAAGGTCTAAAATGCAAAAAATGCTGAATTTAATGCACACTGGGACTCATACGCCAAGCTGGATGATTTAGTCCTAGATTAGGGTTTTTGGGCAAGAACAAAAATTTAACAGTGACAAGTCTGGAACTCCTAAAATCTAGAAAAATCACTATACTGGGACTCCTATGCAAGAAGTGGCGTATTAGTAAAGTTGAAAAATCACTATATTGGCACTCCTATGTAAGAAGTAACTTTGAAAAATTTCTCCAATATTTCTCTTCAATGTATCTTCAACCTAGACTTGCAAATCGCACACTAAAGAGAGGGAAAAATGTTGTTTTTGTTAGTAGAAAGGGGTTTTCCTTGGTTAGACCTCATTTTGGTAATCAAACCTTGGAATGAAATTAAATAGAAAGGAGGAATGATGAATGAATGAATATGTAGTTTTTCCACTCAATAAACCTTTGAATAAGATGTTGAAAACATGTATGAAATGGCTATCATGAATGTGGATCTTGACTCTTGCTCGAATGGTATGGATCTTGACTTGAATTCTTGCTTGGTGTAGGTGCACCCTAGCATGAACATGCCTCAATGAGGAAATCCTTGGTTTTTGATTTAGCATAGAGAGTTTCATGTTGTAATAAGGTCTAGCTGATAATTTTTAGTTTGTTTTAGGTCATAGTTCATCATTTTTGGGTCATTGGGCATTAAATGTAAAAGTTGCAAAAATTGACAAATTGTTGTTAATACAAAATTGTAAAAATGCAATCTTAGGGAAGTTGAAGGGTCATTGAAGCTTAAAATTTAGTTTTAGGCAGTGGTTTTTTTTATTTAAGGCATGATGAAGCCTCACAAACTTTGAGGAAGGTTGTGGGATAATGTATAGGTGAAAAAATCAATAAAATACTCTATTATTTTGTTATTTTCCAACATTTTCATTATTTTTAGGCCATTGTATAGCCATATTTGTGTAATAAACCTCTCCTCCTTCATTGTATGTTTAAGACCTATGAATATAGTTCATTTTTCCTTTTTTTTCATAAAAATCCATTCAAGATTGTAAAATTTAGGAGAAAAACTCTCCAGGCGGGTAAAACCCTGGTTTAGGGTAAGCGGTGGGAAATAAAAATCTGTTTCTTTCATTCTAACCATTGAAAATTGCTATAAATTTGCGTGCAAGAATTTTTTTGTGTATTCTTAAGGATTCCTAAGCTGTAGAGTTTTTGGTTGAGGTTTGGGGTAGTTATCATGAGGCCCTAAGTCTGTAACAGAGGAAAGAGATTGGTAAATCCATAATACAATGGAGTTTTATGTGTTTTGATTTTGGTTTTTGAGCCCTTATTGGTGTTATAGTTTTTAAAAGGTGCCTAGGTGTATGTGAGTCCATTCCTTGATTTGGTTTGGTGTATTGAAAAGTTTGAGGCCAATGGTTATTGACTGTCATGTTTGGGTAGAGTTATCTCAATCCTAATTGGGACACTATTTGTAAAGTTTATTTTCTTCCAACTTGAGTGGCCATAAAATCATTTGAGGAGTGTTCAATTGTGGAGTTTTTCAAGCCTTTAAATTAAATTGAGAGTCAATAAAGTATTTATTGTTGCAAGAGCAAGATAGAATGAACAGTGGAAGCCTAATTAGGCCGATCAAAAAAATACATTTTGAGAGTTCTCATATTTGTGGTGTTTAAGTTGGTGTTTGGGTTTGAGTAATTTTTTTTATGTTTCTTATGGTGATTGAGGGTTCAACAAGTAGTTTTTTCCTTAATCTCTATTTTGGTGTGTTGAAACAAAGATTTTGTGAAGGGAAAATGAGTCCTAGTTGCATGGACAAGTTAAGTTTTGGTTTGAACAATTTTGATAAGTTGAGTTTGATTGAGAGTTTTGTGGTCCTACATTGTCATCATTGCTTGAATCATGAAACCCTACATCACAAATGTTAGCTCAAAAAAAAACATGATGCATGATGAATTTGACATGATACTTGATACTTGAATAACACTCCAAAACACTTGATAATCAGCTCTTGAGTAAGCACTTGTATGCTCTTGTGAACTCAAATTTTCTATAAGGAATTCTCTCATGAAAGTCTTAGGTGAAAGTAAGTGAAAGAACCTTTTATTTATACTTTTTTATGCTAAATTTCCCAAAATTACAACACTAAAAGTTGACATTAGATCTAGGAGAATAAAATCCCACCAAGAATTTGAATTTAATTTAGGTCCAAGCTAAGGGGGACTCATATGCCAGTTGTGGCGTATGTCCCATTAGGCTAAGCTTTGGGACACATTTTTAAAGAAAGGCTTAGATTTATGTAAAATCAAGATTGGGGCCTCGAAACTTAGGTGGGACTTGTTGGCAAATGGTCAATGCTCCCCTTAGGATTCACAACATGGACTAACCACCTCCCATGGATCCGTTAACTCTGGTAGTTGTATCAGACATTAATAGGTCAATATTTTGGTGCAAAAACAACTATGGGACCAAAAATTGGTATCATAGCCAAAGGTGTCAGGTTCAAATCCCCTCAGGTAACCCTAAGGGGGAGTTTGTTGGAAAATGGTCAATGCTCTCCTCAGGATTTGCGACATGGACTAATTGGCTCCCGTGGATCCATTAACTCTAGCAGTTGTATCATACATTAATAGGTTGATCTTTTGGTGCAACAACTATGGGACCAATAGGACCCATATGCCCAAGGTGGGGTATGAGTCCCAAATCACTAAATTTCGGCCATACAATCCAAAAACACATGAATTATGATTGGATATTGGTAAATGTTGGGATTAATCTTAGAAAGATGCATTAATTAAGGCTTGTGGATGAAAAATAAGGCCAATTAAACCATAGAGATTCCCAATTCATTAATAAAACCCTAGATTGGTGTGAAAGTGTAAAGTTACACTTTACAACACCCTAAATAAGGCACAACTAGGCCCACTTAGTTTACAAGGGCCCAAGACTTAATGTGATTCTGTTAAACACATTACAACACTAAATCAAGGCAATATTAAGCTCAACTTTATAGGGAGGGCCCAAACAAGTGTGAAAGTGTAGAGGGATACATTTTTCATCACTACGTTTAACCCCCACTTTAGTGAGAGGAGGAACTTGCTTCAAACTCACACTAAAGTAGACAAACTCACATCAAGAGGGGTTAAAATGTACCAATGCTAGTAAGATAGGATGACAATGATCAAGAGGGGTGATCAAGACCCTAGGATCAAGATCCTATGAAAAACCAACATAAGCACAAAAGAACACACATGTAAATGATATAAGAAGCAATAAAAAGGCACAAGAATACACTACCAAAGACATAGATAAAAGAAAAAATAAAACAAAAGGGATGGATCAAGCTTCGATCGTTTGTCCTGCATGCTGTGGATCAGATCTAATCTTGTTGTACAAAAATGCATCCTCACTTTGAGGAAATGAAACTTTAGGCTATTTACTAGGTGAGTATCCAAAATGGGTGAGACACATATGGACATGATCGTATGCACTCACAAGCAAGTGGCTATGGGAAAGTCACGTCTAAGTTCAACTCCCATATGTACAACCAAACCAAAGCTATACCTCCTAATAAATTTTATAAGGCACCACATGACAATTAAATTTGAGCTTCATGAGGAAAGAAAAGCTTCGTATGCTTGACACTCATGAACAAACACGATGATAGCATAGGAAAGTAAAGTGTGTAATACAAGGTGGCCATATAACCAAAAATTTAAAAAGAGTGTAAGGTATGTTTAAAGGAGTTTTTCTTAGTTCATGTAAGGTCTTAACTTAGGAAACATCCTGCCTAATGTCTCCAAGAGAGGACCAATTGAAGAATAGAAGATTCAAAACTTAGGGGATGCAGTGTGTCACATTAAGCCACTAAGAGGAATATAATTTTCTAAGAGAGATCACTCTTTTGAGGGACATCACACCCAATATCACCACAAATAAAAAGAAGCATCACATGAAGAAGATTACACAATGAAACATGAGTCGAAAAAGAATAATGCCAACCTCCACTTTAAATAAATTGCTAAACACCATGTTGTGAGCAATTACTTTAAATTAGCAAATGATAAATGCTAACAATAAAGAGGACATGAGAGATTATTTGGAAAACCCTATGCCAAGTCATATGTTTCCAAATAAAGCTACATAATGAGAGAAGGAAGGGGTTTCCCCCAAAATGAAACTCCAAACACATGAGGAATCCATGGATTTGGGTTTAGTATGTATTTGGTACAATGTTTTTAGAGAGCTCAAAATTGTCATCATTCCACAAATACTCATGGAACAAGAAAAATGACACAAAGAGAGTGGAAAAAAAAAATAATTTCGAGTCAACATGGAAGAGACGTGAATGTCTTGATTCCTTGCGTCATCCCTAAAAGGAAAACACAAGACAAAGAAAAGAAAAAATGAAAAGCTTTTGGGTCAACATAGAAGAGACCTAAATGTCTCAATGCTTAGCATCATCCCCAAAAGGAAAAACACAAGACAAATGAAAAGATAAATGTTTATGACATAGAGAAGAATGTAGATACAAATAGAGGAATTTCACAAAGAGAGAGACACAAAAAATAATAGTATGAGGGATAACATTACACACATGCAATCATACAATGAAAACATGAAAAATCAAACAAAGCAAAAGACTAGTAAGGCACATGCAAGTCAACCTATTAGCAATTTGTCTGCATCCCAATCATGTTCATCGTATACAAAAGGTGAACAACTAGCCGAAGGGACAATAGAAAGTGCCAAACTAGGGTCATTACCAAGTTCAACAATCTTCCTAGGAGAATTATCATTTAAGATCATATAAGAGGAAAACAATGTATTCAATTCGGTATGAACTTCTTCCTCAATTTTAGCAACCTCATCATCATCCAAGTTAATCACAACGGGAGGTCGAATGATAATGTCCAAAGGAGGATTTAGCTCTTGTTCTGGTTGTGGTATAGGATCTTTTTGTCGCAGTGAAGAGGGTGACTCATTGTGTGTGGCTTTAGTCAAGTTTGGATTTTAATTTTCTTTGTTGCTTTCTTCATTTAACCTTTGAGCAAGAGCACAACATCTACACCTACACTTTCTTGCATTTTTATTTCTTTTAGTATGATTTTCAAGTTTCATTTGTGTAGGAGTGAGTTTTTTAACCGTAACCTTCTTTTCTTCCATAAGGGGAGGAATGGAAGGACCCATAGGAGGCTGTTCAACCACTTTCTCTTTAGCTTTGTAAACTTGTTTTATTTTAGGAAGTGTGACTAGATTTTTTTTGTTGTCTCTTGGTATCTTACAGGAGATAGGCATGGAATCTATCTTAGGTTGGTCTTGGTTGTTTGTAATGTATTTTAGTTCAATCATGGCTTCATTAGGGATAGGAGGTTGAGGCATGCTTGTAAGGGATAGTTTTTCTATGTATTTTGCCATGAAATTTTGATATGATTTGAAAAAGAAGTCTTCACAAGGTTTAATAGGTTCCATAGGCTTGAACCAAAAGAAATCTAATGAAACATTCCATTAGGAAGACAAAGGATTAAAGCTACTATGGTGTACAGTGAAAATTTTATTGTCAAAGGGAAACTTTAAGCATTTATGTACAACCAATGGGACAACTTCCATGGAGCATAGCCATGGATAGCCAAGCTTCACACAAAATTGGTTTGACACTGAGATGATGGAGAATGAGACATCTAACTTTTTTGGTCCTATTTGTAAAGGAAGGATGATCGATCATATCGTAGGGAAAGAAAAACCATTATGTGTTTTTATCCATGCTTTCATTTTATCATATGTTTCTTGATAGAGTTCATGCAAAGTAAAAATTCTTCAGTGATCAAATTCTCTCCATAGATGAGATCATTTAATATCCCTCTAGTGGTCTTGTTGAATTGATTCAACCGACAATGTAAAGAGGACCATCCGATGCATTTCTAATTATATCTTTAGATGAGAAAGCAACATGTATAAAGGATTTTTAGTTCGTTCCTTACGAGGTTGAGTTTCAATCAACATAATCAAGCCTTTTTTCAATAGTATCCATAAAACCTTGATCAATAGTATCCATAGGACCTTGTTCAATAGTATCATGTTGTCATTATCCATGCCAACATTCATCACATCATTCTTTGTAGGTTCACTAGATTTGAAAAATGAAATACTATGATTTGGCATAGGGTCAGTAAATATTTGCAAGTTTCAGCTGGGAGGGGCAATAGACTTATTTCCTTGATCATTAACACCTCCAATCAAAAGTTGACCATAATCAATGAGGTCTTGCACAAGATGTTTAAGACGCTTACAATGTTCCATGTCATGTCCATTTTGTCGCTGATATTTAACATGAGGCAAGGTGATCATTTTCTGTTCTAAAAGTTGTGACATTATGTTATGGAGGGTATCAGGTAAGGGAGTGAATTGCCTAGTCAGATCCCCAAATGAGAAAGGAGTTGTCTTCCTTATAGCAGCCACATGGGAATCAACATGTTGAGTTGTTTGTTGAGGAGAATTAAGTTGAAGGAAGCCTTTATTATGTTTTCTAAAAGGTTTGAAATTGTTTTGGTTTGTGGATTTAGACTTCTTGGGTTGGCTAGAGGTGGGTTTTGTGTCACGACTACTAACCAAGTTTTGATAATCATGAGGAGCAGTACACAAGTGTACAAAGGAAGGAAACTTCATCATGGTAAGCCTATCTTGTATCTTAGTTTACAAGTTCTCAATAAACATCCGTTGAAGGTGAGGATCGAGAATCTTTACATCAATTTGGAAATAAACCAATTGATAACGTGAAATGAAGTCAATAAATTTTTCATCATTTTCTTGCTTGTAACATCTCATCAAATCAGCTAAGGTCATCTTAGGAGTCATATGCACTTAGAAATGGTTTATAATGGCCTCAAAATGTTCATTGAATGAATGAATTGAGTTGTCCGGTAACAAGGAAAACCATTCTAAGGTGGTATCTTTCAAGGACCTACCGAAAAGCTTAGCCAAGAGCTTATCCTCAAGGAAAAAATCACTACATAATGCAATATAAGTAGAAACATGGTTAGAAGGGTCACCTTTCCCCCCATATTTCTTGAATCTAGGAATATCTAGACCTTCTGGTATCAGTGTTCTCAATATCTCCAAGGATAAGGGATTGATTTTGACATAGTATGTAGGTTGGCCATTTTGATTTTGGTTTATGGTGGAAACTTTCTTTTGGAGGGATAAAACAGTTTGCAAAAGTTGAGTTATGACGACATCATTGTTTGCATTTTGAGATGGAGGTGAATATGGTAGATGTGTATATGTGTTCGAAGGACAAGTGAGTGAAATTCTTATGGGAGGTAATGTGGTAGGAGATATAACGTGCAATACCACAAAGGTACTAGGAATAATAGTGGAAATACCCAAGGTAGGAGTGCCATTTCTAGTAGGTTGCATTGTTGTTGTACAACTTGAGGGTTGGTATAGGTAGGAATAGAGGCAATGGTTGTGAGAGGAGGAATTTGGGTTCCTCCTTGAATTTGGACATTTTTTGAAGGTTAATGAGTAAGTTTTCCAAAAATTTGAGCTAGGTTATGCACAAGTTCAACTCCTTTAGTTTCAATCATGCAGTGTATGTTATATATGGTAGGGATAACAGTGGTTGAAATGATTTTAGTACTTGATTTTGTAGGTTTACTAAGTTTTCATGGATTTGAATTATGTTTTCTTGCAAAATATTAGCAACCATTGTATCGACACTTGTCACACTACTTGAAGGCAAAGAGTTGTGAAGGGTATGGTCCATACCTAGTGAACTAGTGTCAACACTAGTAGTGAAAGAGTTAGATAGCCTAAGGTTCATGATGATTGTGCTATCACGGGATGGCATGAGTATCCTACTTTGTCTCACTATAGTATTAACAATAGGAAACCAAGTTGTAAATCTCATGCAAGGGGTAATTAATTAAATGAAAGATGCAATGAACACAAGATAAATGCTTTTCTCAAATTTTTATTCAAATGTTGGATGCAATGAAATGAATGTAACAAAAAACTCTTCAAACTGAAACAAATAACCAACAACAACAAACATAAACTTAGAAACAAAGTTTTTGATGCTAGAAAATGTGGTTTAAAATCTAAAATGGGACTAAATTGCCTAGAGGGGCGTATGAGTCCTAATGAGGGTTTTTCAAGGATTTGAATGCTAAATAACAATCACCATAATAGAATACCCAAAAATCAGGAAAAACCACCTGTACTAGGACTAAATCTCCTAGAGGGGTGTATAAGTCCTAGGTTAGGGTTTTTGCACCATTTTCAACAAATTATATGTGAATGCTATATTTTTTTTTGGATGTTGTTTAGACTAAGTGCAAATGTGGATTTCAGATGAAATTCAATGATGCAAGATACAAAAATGAAACCTATATGCACTTTCACTAATGCAAGATTTAGAAACCCTAGATGCAAATTAACTAATGCAAGACCTAATGCAAAGTTATTGCAAACTAGATCGAGGATTATGATTCACTCCAAAATAGAAATAAGGTGTTCTAAATGTAGGTTCACCAAAATGAAACAACATAAATAGGGTGCTCCACCTTTTAGGAGATGAAACACAAGGGATGAGGTCCTATTTCACTCAGGTTTCACTCAAGGGTACCTTAGAGATCTCAATCCAATGATAGAATGAAAGAAAGAGATTTGCAATAGGGTTTCCTAGGGTATGATTAAAGACTAAAAGGGGCTTCACCACACAGTTAGGTCTTGGAAA
Organism: Sequoia sempervirens; assembly: GCA_007258455.2. NCBI lineage: Eukaryota > Viridiplantae > Streptophyta > Pinopsida > Cupressales > Cupressaceae > Sequoia > Sequoia sempervirens. The sequence continues at coordinate 135,252 of VDFB02057714.1, forward strand.
GACAAGTAACATGAAAAACCTAATGATGAAAATTAATAATGTGCAAGACTTAAGTAAATGACCTAGAAATGAATGCAAATCAGAATAGTAAACTGGAAAATTATAGAGGTGCACTTGGAAACTTGAATGTGCTAAGAGAAAGATCTGAAATGATGAAAACATTGAATTTAATACACATTGGGACTCATACACTAGGCTGGGAGATTTAGTACCATATTAGGGTTTTTGGGAAAGAACAAAAATATGATATTGACAAGTTTGGAACTCTTGAAATCTAGAAAAATCATTGTACTAGGACTCATACTCCAAAAGTGGCATATTAGTCTTGCTTAGCCTTTTTGGAAAGTCAAAGTCTGAATCTTCTCTTCTATCTTTGCTCTTCCTTCTCAATCCGATTTCTGGATCTAAACTTCTAAATTCTACTCTATAGATTTCTTTTAGTGATCTTGTAAATAAGGTTACAACTTTGAAAACTTTGTAACTTTTCCAACTTTCTCCAATCTTTCTCTTCAATGTATCTTCAACCTAGATCAACAAATCACACACTAAAGAGAGGTAAAAATGTTATTTTTGTTAGTAGAAAGGGGTTTTCCTTAGTCAAACCTCATTTTGGTAATCAAACCTTGGAATGAAATGAAATAGAAAGGAGGAATGATGAATGAATGAATATGCATTGTTGCAACTCAACAAACCTTTGAATAAGATGTTGCAAACATGTATGAAATGGCTAGCATGAATGTGGATCCTCTTGCTTGAATGGTATGAATCTTGACTTGAATGCTTGCTTGTATCATGGAACCCTACATCACAAATGTTAGCTCAAAAATAAACATGATGCACAATGACTTTGACATATGCTTGATACTTGAATAACGCTCCAAAAAACTTGATAATCAACTCTTGAAGACTCTTGAATGCTCTTGTAAACAATTATATGCTCTTGTGAACTCAAATTTTCTATAAGGAATTCTCTCATGGAAGTCTTAGGTGAAAATGAGTGAAAGACCTTGTATTTATACTTGTATATGTGAAATTTATTGAAATTACAACACTACAAGCTGACATCAGATTTAGAAGAATAAAATCCCACCAAGAATTTGAATTTAATTTAGGTCTAAGCTAAGCAAGACTCATATGCTAGTTGTGGCGTATGTGTCCCATTAGGCTAAGATTTGGGACACATTTTTCAAGAAAGGCTTAGATTTATGTGAAATCTAGATTGAGGCCCTGAAACTTAGGTGGGACCCATATGCCCAATGTGGTGTATGAGTCCCAAATCACTAAATCTAGGCCATACAATCCAAAAACACATGAAGTATGATTGGATATTGGTAAATTTTGAGATTAATCTTAGAAAGATGCATTAATTAACACTTGTGGATGTAAAATAAGGCCAATTGAAGCATAAAGAAGCCCAATTCATTAATAAAACCCTATATTAGTGTGAAAGTGTAAATGTACACTTTACAACACCCTAAATAAGGCTTGAAACTAGGTCCATTTAGTTTACAAGGGCCCAAGACTTAATGTGAATGTGTTAAACACAATACAACACTAAATCAAGACAACATTAAGCTCAATTTATCAGGGAGGGCCCAAACAAGTGTGAAAATATAGAGGGATACATTTTTCATCACTACAGAGTGGTTGAGACATGACCTAATGTAACTAAATTTCTATAATGACCAAGTACGTTTGTACTTAATGCATAACAAATAAACTCAACAAAGTATTGGATGTTGGTGTGAATAAGTCTTGTACCTAGTTTATTCCTTTACTAGGGACTAAGGGGACTTAATTCACATGTTAAGTTTACTTAGGATATTAGTTTTCTTATCTAGATAAGCATTAGTTGTCTCATCTAGAAGTTACACTTTCCTAGGTAGTTATGAGTTAGTTGTCTCATGTGATAGGATTAAGACACTTGTCATGATATTGTCTTATCCTATCTCTCATTCTTTCCTTTATAAACAAGGTATTTCTAGCATATTTTGCATTGCATAGCATTGTATAGTATTGCATTGATCATATTGCAATCCTTTTTTGGTGGAATAAGATCTTCCATTATTGCTTCTCTCTATCTCTTGTGGAGGTTCTTTGGTGTTGCAGATTGAAGATCTTGGGTTGATCACTTCAACATGGTATCAAAGCTTTGAATCTAGCAAGCCCCTTCCATTCTTTTTATTAGAGAGTTTCCATCAATTTCTATTGTGATTTGAGTTTCTTGTATCCTATATTGCATGCATGCATTTTGGTGAGATCTAGTGATTGTAGTGCTTTTGGCTATAGTGGTAGTATTTTAGGCTATCCCATTGTATCCAGGAGGCTCGAAAAAGTCATATTTGGCTTTTGTTTCACTCAATTTTGTCACCATTTGCAACTTTGGCAAAGAAGGGTTTGGAGCTGAGACCTGGTGAACAACTTTTTACAAGAGAATTTTTGGCAAAAAATAAGTATGCCATTGCATTTGGGTGGCTGTTTCTGATTTTTTTGATATATAATTTTCCTATATTTGGCAAAAGTTGTTTCTGGGGAAAATTTTTTTTAGAAGAGGAGGTTGTATGACCCCCCTGCGTAGGTACGACGTCGTCATTATTAAAAAAATAATTTCTGCATATTGTTTTTTATCGGTGGCTTTTTTTATTTTTATTAATTTTTTTTTCAAAAAATTAAATAAATTTGAAAAGTATTTAAAGCGTTGTCTATAATCAAGGTTTCGGCCTTTTATTTTAAGCCGCAGACTATAAAGTCTGTAGACTATTTTTTTCCGTTGTGTAGAGTTAGTTTAGCCACTAAGCGGCTTTTAGCTGCTAGTGAATGGGGTTTGTATTAGCTGTTAATGACTTTCCTCAGTTGCTAGCCATCATCGCAAACCACTAGGCAGGCTGTTTACTCCTTAACCGCTGGTGACAGGGTCTTAACCGCCAACAAACTGTTAAACACCAGAAATTGTCACATGTGACCAGAAGAATAATAGCCGCTAGTGGTTAATTAACTGCTAGAATTTTTTCTAAGATGGAGCACTTGGTCATGTGGGTGACCGCCGGCTAGCCCTTGAGGGCTTAATTTTTGTGCTCAGATAGTGATAATTTTTTGCTCTTGTTTAGCATAAAGGTGCCTAAAATAGTCCTTTTTTTCAATTTTGCATAACTTTTCGCCATGACGTCGGATTTGCAAAAACAAGATATCATCAAAAAGTTGGTTCGACGAACTTCATAGTGGTGCAGGTGATTTTTCTAGATTTTGTGATTTTTTTCCTTTTTCAGCTTGAAGGTACAAGTGCATTTATTGCTTGTTCTTGGAGTAACTTTTACAAACAAAGTCAAAATTTGGCAAACTTTCTTTTGAAATTGCTTAGAAAATCGCAAGGAATCTGTTTGTAACCTCAATTTTTAGTTTTTACAAGCTATTTTTCTAAAAATTGTAAAAATCACCGTGCATTATAAACAGTTGATTTGAGCTTGTCACTTGTAAAAATTGCAAAATTTGTTCATTGTAATTTGCTGGGGGGGTTACAAAATCAGTTTTAATACATTCTGGGGGGGGTGAAAGGCACAATTTAAGTGCCACATTGTCTTCTTTCTTTTGGTGTTTATGGCAGATCTAAGGAAAATTGAACCACTCACTCCACACAATTATCATACATGGAAGCTAAAAATGACTCAATTGTTACAATCCAAAGGTCTATGGCCTATGTTACATGTAGAAAAACCTGAATTTACAAGGGATTATGAAAAAATTATCCATAGATGTAAAATGGATGAAGCAAGAGGGCTCATTGGCTTACATGTATCTGATAATTTATTGTTTCATATTTTGGAGTGTAAAACACCTATGAATGTTTGGGATAAACTTGTAGAGTTGTTTGGTAAAACAAATCATTTCAGAGCTTTGCAACTTCAAGTAGATCTACAATCACTCTCTCTAGATGCATTTCCTTCAATTCAAGATTTCCTTGCACAATTCAAGTTGGTTTTGTCACAGTTGAAAGGATGTGGACATGATATATCTAGTGATGAAGGCATCTTCTTAATTCTGTCTAAGTTAAAGGGTCCTTATCAAGTGTTTTCTTCTACTTTTTATTCAACTATGGATGCAATGGGGAAAGATTACAAAATTCCTACATTTGAGTTGTTTTGTGAGTGTCTTACTAGGGAGGAGGCCAAGTTGATTCAGTTAGATTCCTTACCTAATTCTAAGAATCATGCTCTAATAGCTCAATCATCCAAGGGTAAAGGAAAGAATAAGAAGAAGCCCAAAGCAGAATCATCTTCAGGTAGTGAGAATCCCTCCAAACTGAAGTCGAAGAAAAATCAAAATTCCACTCCATCTCCTTCTTCTTCTACCTCTGGAGATTCTTCTTCCAATTCCAAGAAAAAGAAAGGAGAACCTTTTTCATTTTGTGGCAAAACCAGGCATGATGCAACTCGTTGCTTTAAGAGATTAGAGGCCTTGGAGGAAGCTATGAAGAAGAACAAAATTTTAGTGGCCAAGCCTTCTTCCATGGGAAAAGGGAAATCTCTTTCAGCACAGGCCATTCATTCATCTTCAGATAGTTGGATTCTTGATTCAGGTGCTTCACATCACATGACCAATTCATGCGATCTTCTTGATTCCATTGTTAATACTTCTACTTCTTAGATTGCAGTTGGGAACTCTTCATAGATGCCAATTTTGGGGACAGGCTTCGTTCAAATGCTAGATGGGTGCATTGAGGATGTTCTTCTTGTTCTTGATATTTTAGTGAATATACTTTCCATATATCAGATTTGTCATTCTGGAGATGGGAAGACAGTTGAGTTTACTCCACAAAATGTGACTATTAGATAGTTGCAGGATCTTGAGAAGGTTGTTGCTTCAGGGATAGTTGATCATGAGACTCATTTGTATCAATTTGATGGATTTGAGTCTTCATTGGGTTCTTGTTTTGTTGCTCATGCTGATTCAATGAGCAAGCTTTGGCATGAGAGATTTGGGCACTTGAATTATAGATATCTTCAACAGATGCAAGCACATAACTTAGTGGTTGGTCTTCCAAAGATCACTTGCACAAATGGTGTTTGTCATGGTTGTGTTCTTGGAAAGCAACATAAAGATCCTTTTCCTAAGGGTCAAGCTACTTGTGCAACCACACCCCTTGAGTTGGTTCATAGTGATCTCATGTCATTCCCAACTCCTTTTTTAGGGGCTAAGTATGTGCTAACATTCATTGATGATTTTTCCTGGAGAACATGGGTCTATTTTTTGAAGCTCAAGAGTGAAGTCCTCACCAAATTCAAGACCTTCAAAAAATTTATGGAGAAGCAGTTAGGTTTTTCTCTTTGACAGATATGCACAGATAATGGGGGGAGTATGTCAATCAGGAATTTCAAGATTTTTGCAATGAGCATGGTATTCTTCATCAACACATAGTTCCTTACACTCCTCAGCAGAATGGTGTGGCAGAGAGAAAGAACATGACTCTTAGGGAAATGGCCAATTGTATGATTCAATCTAGGTCCATGGCACCAACATTTTGGGCCGAAGCTATCAATTGTGCCAACTATATTTAGAACCATATGCCCATAGGGTAGTGCAAAATATGATCCCCAAGGAGGCTTGGTCTCATCACAAGCCTAATGTATCCTTCTTCAAAGTATTTGGTAGTGAGGCTTGGGCATTCATTCTGAATGGTTGGCATAAATCCATGGAGAAGAAGAGTCAGCGATACATCTTTGTTGGCTATTGTGAGGATGTGAAGGCATACAAATTTTTTGACTTTGACACATGAGAGGTACATTTCTGATGTGATGTTCAGTTTGCTGAGACCTTCACCCAGTCAGATCCTCCTTCACCTTCTTCTTCATCACAACCTACTTAGTCTTCTTCAGTTGATGATGCTTTGCTACTTGAGGAAGATTTTGATGATGGTCTTGATGCACCTCCTCCATAGTCACCTAATAGGTCACGATGGGCTCAAGTTACTCTTGAGGAGGTTGGTCCTCTTGTTGGTAATCCCATAAGCACTCACCGCACTCGTTCTCAAACTTTCGAAATCAGTATTTTGAGTCATGCTATTTTAGATGATCCTCAAATTTTTTTAGATGCTTCAGGTATTCTAGAGTGGGATAGTGCTATGGCTGATGAGTATTCTTCTTTGATGAAGAATCATACTTGGGATCTTGTGCCTCTTCCGAAGGGAAGAAAGTTGGTTCGGTGCAAGTCGGTGTATCGTACCAAGTATGCAGCAGATGGTTCCATTGACAAGTACAAGGCTCGTCTTGTTGCAAAGGGGTTTTCTCAGGTTGAAAGGATTGACTATTCTGAGACCTTTGCTCCTATTGCCAAGATGGATTCTATTTGCCTTGTCCTTGCTATAGCTGCATCATAGGGATGGTCAGTGTATCAGATGGATGTGAAGAGTGCCTTCTTGCATGGGGATCTTCATGAGGAGATCTATATGGAGTATCCACAAGGTTTTGTGCAAGACTCTTTAATTTTTCGGAGGCTTTGACATTCATTGTATGGTCTCAAACAAGCCCCTCATGCTTGGTATGAGAAGATGAATAGTTTCTTGCTTGCTTTCGGATACACTTGTTGCCATTCCGATCCCACAGTTTATACTCAGAGACATGGAGAAGATCTACTCATACTTGTGCTCTACGTGGATGATTTGATTTTCAAAGGGAGTTCTACTTCCATGATTCAGAGTACACAATGAGCATTGATGGAGCGATTTGATATGACCGACCTTAGTCTTTTTCATTACTTCCTTGGTCTTTAGGTTCATCAGACTTCTGAGGGGATCTTCATTTTCCAGTAGAAGTATGCTCTTGATTTGCTTTAGATATTTGGCATGGCTAATTGCAAGCTTGCTCCTACTCCATTCCAGTCAGGGGTTGTACTATCTACCAATTACACTATGCCTACAGTTAATCCTACCTTGTATCGACAGTTGGTTGGCAGTCTTTTGTACTTGACACATAGTCATCCTGATATTTCCTTTGTGGTTGGACTTGTCTCTCGCTTCTCATAGGAGCCTCAAGAGACTCATTGGAAGGCCGCTAAGTGTATCTTGAGATACATTCAAGGCACTACACATTTAGGCATTCACTACACTTCAATGATAGGAAGTCTACTTCTGGCTTTGTATTTTGCCTTGGTTCTGGTTTGATTGCATGGTCATGCAAGAAGCAGACTACTATTGCATTATCATCAATAGAGGCAGAGTATCAAGGTTTAGTGTTGGCTAGTTAGGAGGTTTTGTGGCTTCGTCAGTTGATGAATGAGTTTGGATTCCCTTCGACTCAACTCACTACTCTTTGGTGTGACAATCAGATTTCCATTCATATCTCTTGCAACCCAGTGGAGCATCAGTGTACTAAGCATATTGAGACCCACATGCATTTCATCAGGCAACTCATCTAGGATGGTGTTCTTAGCTTGGAGTATTTGCCTACAAATCAATAGGTTGCAAACATCTTCACTAAACCTTTGGCATCACCTTGTTATATTTAGTTGTGATCAATGCTTGGGGTGAAGGAATTTGTCCTTGGGGGCTCTTGAGGATTCCTCCTTCCTTCATTAGTATTTAGCTTTCTTTGTAGATTTTTCTCTTTTGGAGAGGAGTTTTCTCCCACAGGGTTTTTCTCCTTTTCTCTGCTTATGAGAGTTTTTTGTTTTGTACATGGGTACCTCATTAGGCCTTGTTTCTGAGATCCATCTTTTGCATGTTTGCATTGGTTTGTTCCTCCCTAAGTTGCACTTAAGGGGGGGTGTTGTTGCGAATAAGTCTTGTACCTAGTTTATTCCTTTACTAGGGACTTAGGGGACTTCATTCACATGTTAAGTTTACTTAGGATATTAGTTGTCTTATCTAGATAAGCATTAGTTGTCTCATCTAGAGGTTACACTTTCCTAGGTAGTTATGAGTTAGTTGTCTCATGTGATAGGATTAAGACACTTGTCATGATCTTGTCTTATACTATCTCTCATCCTTGCCTTTATAAGCAAGGCATCTCTATCATATTTTGCATTACATAGCATTGTATAGTATTGCATTGATCATATTGTATCATATTGCAATCCTTGTTTGGTGGAATAACATCTTCCATTGTTGCTTCTCTCTATCTCTTGTGGAGGTTCTTTGGTGTTGCGGATTGAAGATCTTGGGTTGATCAATTCAACATTGGAAAGCATGACATTTTTGATCCAAAGATGTTCAAATATGACCAATAATTGATGCACTATAAAGAATATGCACGACAATCATCAAGGATTAATATAAAGACAAAGAGAACATAGAATGACAAATAAAATGTACCTTAAACTTCAAGAATGGATTTGACCAATTGTACAATTATGTTTGCTTCATTTTTGGTTTTACACACCTTCAAAATTATAAATTTTTAGTAGCTTATTTTATATTCAATGTTTAATTCTATGAAATGAAGATATTTTTGGACTCTCTTACACCTTAGGGTTTTGGACTTAAAAGGAGAGAGACAAATCTCAACATTTCACTCAAGAAAAAATCTTTGAGGTCTCAATGCAAATGATATTGAGACCTTGCAAAGGAGATGTCCTAGGGGTGGAATGATGTATAATGAGGGGTTCACCACCAAGTGTAAACTTGGAAAAGACAATGAATTGGAAAACATAATGTGATATGAAAACTAATGCAAAATGACCTAGAAAATGCCTTAGAAATTTGAATGAAATTGAACAGAAAAGAAAGAACATTTGTAAAAGATGTGCACTCAGAATCTGGAGAGAGATGGAATGGAGCTCTAAAATCCTAAAATTGTTGCTTTTTATGCCAACTAGGACTCATATGCCAAGCTGGGCAAATCGGTCCAGTTTCAAGTAAATTGTGTTGGAACAAGTTTCAGACAAATGGGTACTCAGATTTGCAAAAATATCTAACAGACAGGTACAATGGGACTCATTCACCAATAGTGGAGAATCAGTCCACTTTTGGATTTCTAGAAATTCAAAACTAGGTTCTGTAGCTCTTAGTCTACTTTTCTATTCCTGATTTAGATCTGGGTCTAAAATTATAAAATTCAACCTGTAGACCTTCTCCAAGCTTCTCCAAGGCTTGTTTACAACTTTGAATTGCTTTGAAAACTTGATGACAACTTTTCCAATCTTGCTTCTTGATAAATCTGCAACTTAGACCTACAAATCACATGCAAAGAGAGGGAAAAATGTTGTGGGGTTTTCCTTGGTCAAACCCCTTGTTGGTAATTAAACCCTATAGAATGAAATAGAATGAAGAATGATGAATGAACAAAATAAGATGTTGCAACTCACCAAAACCCTAGCAATAAGATGTTGCAAACATGTAGGTAATGGCTCCAATGGATGTGGACTTGGAATCTAGCTTGATGTTGATGTATCTTGAATGCAATGCTTGATTGAATCACATAATCCTACACTACAATTGTTAGCTTTAAAACAACATGATGCAACAATCTTTGACATGATGATTGACACTTGAAGTATGCTCTTGAAAGCTTGATAATCAGCCCTTGAAATGCCTTGAATTCTCTTGTGAATGCTCAAATTCTTTTGTGAACTCAAAGTATGCTTGGATGCTTGTTCAAACTCGCTATGTATGAAAATGAGAGAAAGAAACTTGTATTTATACTTAATTATGAAATAATTCCCGAAACACTACAGGCCAACCTCATATCTTGGAGAATAAAAACCCACTAGAATTTTGAATTAAATTTGAATTTTGAGCTAAAGGGGACTCATTCACCATCTTGGGTGAATGGGTCCCACCTAAGGGGACTCATTTGCCCAGAATGGCGAATGAGTCCCACCTTAGGAATTTAAGGTGTGTTTCAAGATTTTTATGTTTTAAATGATATTTGTCGGTATTATTCTAAAAAATAAACATATATAAGGCCTATGGATGCAAAATGGGGAAAATTAAAGCATAAGAAAGCCCAATTATTAATGATAAGCATAGAGAAATGTGAAAGTATGTTACAACACTTCAAATAAGGCAATATTAAGGTTGATTTTAGATAGAATTGTATTTATCATGCTTAGTTAATTGATAAAACTCTAGAAAAGTGTCAAAGTGTGTTACAACACTTCACAACACTTTTACAAGGCACCGTTAAAATCTATTAGTTCACAAGGGCCCAAGACCTAATGTGAATGTGTTAACCACATTACAACACTAAATCAAGGCAACATTAAGCCAAAATCCACAAGAAGGGCCCAACCGAGTGTGAAAATGTCTAGGGATCCATTTTACTACACTACATTCTATATCAATACAATAGAATTAGTAAAAATATATGAAAATACTGATTATATATGACATGAAAATATTAGTTCATAGAACCAAATTTGGCCTAAAAGCATATAATTTACTTCTTCTACATTGATTGAACAAAAAAGTTGGTAGAATATACAATAAATTCAATCAAGATATGTCCTCAAAACAATGGAAAAAAATTTATTTGTCGTCCATAATGTATAGGGCATAAAGAACAATATAACATGTGGGAACCCATGTATTTTTTTACTATTCCTTATGTATTACTAAAATGGGAGCACATTATAATGCACATGCACTATCACTTGGATGGAGTATAATTCCAACATGAAGAGGCAAGGTCAAATTTTAGAAAAAAATATAAGAGATAGAGAGAGAGGAGAGAAGGAATGGAGGGAGGAAGGGAGGAAATGTAGGAGAGAAACACACACACAAAAAATATAGATAGAGATATAATGGGAGAGAGTGGGTGATAAAGAGAGGTAAGAAGTTAGGAGAGAGTGAAGGAGTGATAGAGATAGAGACATAGGTAGGGAATGAGGGAGAGGGTGGCAGGAATGGATGAAAGGAATGGAAGGATAATGGATTCAAATTGAAGATACATCATACCACCTTAGACCAAACTCTTTGATAGAACCCTGCTAGTTTTAAACCATACCTATAACAAATTCTCCTTTACACCTATCAAAATGCTGATAAAAAACCACTTCTGATTTACCTTTTGGGGGATTGAATGAATTCATTTAAAATTTATTTTTTGTAAGTATGTAGTCCTAATTATAAGCTTTCAAAAATGTATAACTTTAATTAAATTTAATTTGATTATTATATTTATTTTTTATTTCTTGTGAATGTAGGTTTTTCACCAAAAATCAAGCTCTTTGTTCTATACATGTGGAGAAATAGCAGATTATCAAAAATAAAACTAAAAAATATGAATGCACCAGATATTGCAGTCCTTGATCCAACGAAAAAATAAAAATTGAATTTCAATACATACAAAGAATGTTACACATTATATGGTCCACCTATGTCTGAATTGTAATTGGTTTGACTTGGAAATTTGATTAAGGAAAAAATATTCAATAAAACATGATGAAACCAATTGGGAGCACTAGATATCATAGTTAAAAATCTAAATTTGATTTTTTTTTTTTTATCCCTCATGGAAAAAAAGTTGTGCATTATACAGTGAGTGTCACTCCTTAAAAATGTTGTTTATTGAAAAAAAACTAGTTTTCGAAGGAGATGGAAAAAGAAGTGCACTCTGATTCCAAATTTTTTGAAAAAAATATATTTAGAATCTATAGAAAATTTAAAAAATCACGAGTTTGCATCATCTTCAAATTCCTCATGATTTAGCTGCTATAGTTGCCCAAAAGTGAAGATTTAGTTAGAAAAAATTATTTTAGTGTCCAATTTGGCTAAAAATTGTAAACTAGTATTTTGGGATCACCCAGGGGATAGAGATAGGGAGGTGATACAAAGAAAAGAAGAGAGTGAGAGATAGGTAGATGCCACCCTAAACTCTCCATCATCAATCATAAACCCTAAGCCCTAAATTATAGGCCCTAAACTAAATACCCTAAATTGTAAAAACCAAACGTTAACACCTAACATTAATAAAAATTTAATCCCTAAACTATAGGCCCTAAACACCAAACCCTAAAACCTAACATTAATCCCTAAACAACATTAAACATTGATACCCTAAACTAAATACCCTAAATTGTAAACAACAAACCCTAAAACTTAACATTAATCCCAAAACCTAACATAAAAAGTTAATACACCAAACCATAGGCCCTAAATTGTAAACACCAAACCCTAAAACCTAATATTAATAATTTTAATCCCTAAATTGTAGGCCCTAAACTATAAACACCAAACCCTAAAAACCTAGCATTACTAATTTTAATCCCTAAATTGTAGGCCCTAAACACCAAACCCTAAAACCTAACTGTAAATGATGATTTTGGTTTTCCCTTTCACAATGCTTTGCTCCTCTTAGGGCTTTTCACCTAAAAGGAGAAAGGGAATGGAAAGGGGTGCCAAAATGCAAGGGTTTACACTCAAGACTATGTTAATGAGATGCCATTATGCCTAATTAAGATGTACTAATGCACTAATCTAAATTTGAAGTAATCTAATGATGCAAAGCTTAAGAAAAGTAAAGTGTTGGAAAACACAATGTGATATGCAGAAATACCTGAGAAATGAAACTATATGATGAAATAAAAAAATATAATGGAAGAGGTGCACCTAGAATCAGAAGTTTGATGCTAAAAGATTCTAGAATCTTGAAAAAGCTGACTGAAATGTTGACAGGGACACTTAGGCTAGGCTGGGTGACTTAGTTCTAGTTTTAGGAAACTTTGCTAGAACAAGAATCTACCAAATGGGTGTTTAGAAATGTCAAAATTAGTTTTTAGGCCCAGAAGCGGGACTAATTTTCCCCTAGTGGAGACTTAGTCCTCTTGTAGATTTCAAGAAATTTGGGACAAAATCTTATAGTCTTGGGTTTGTACTTCCTTTTCTGACAGGTGTCTGTACTTGATTATGCAGAAAACGAGGCATAAAGTCTCTCCAAGCTTGAAATAAGATGATGTTGACTTGATTGACTTGATGCACTTTTTGATCACTTTTCAACACCTATTTCTTGACAAATCTGCATACAAAAGTCACATGCAAAAGGGAAAAAATGGTTGAGGGTTAGAGAATAGGGGTTTGCCTTGGTTAAACCCCACTTTGGTAATCAAACCCTAAACAATGAAATAGAATGAAATGAGTATGATAAATAGATAACATGTGAATGAAAATGTCATAAACTTACCACATCATTGATGCTCAAATTTGAAGATATGCAATGAAGAACTCCAATAGCTTGAATTAACAAAGCTTGACTTGCTTGAATGTTTAATGAGTGTAAGAGATAGATGTATGAGATAGAAGATTGCTTGAATGAATTAGGAGATCTAAAATGAGGTGAAAAACCATTATTTATACTTGATTTTACTAAAATTTCCCGAAAGTAACACATCATAGGTTGACCTTAAGGGTTAGAGGACAAAATCCCACTAGAAATTTAAAATTATTTTGAGTTTTGTGCCAAAAAGGACTAAGTCACCCCTATGGGCGACTTGGTCCCACTTAAGCAAATTAAGTGACTGTCAGGAATTTTGGGGCATTAAAAGTTTTCCAATGGGAATATCCTCAAAAACACACTTTAAAACGGTCATAAAGTGTATTAAGGGGTCATTTAGACATGAGAAAGGGTTGAATTAATAAAACTAAGCCTAGAAAAGTGTGAAATCTTATTACAAGACTTTGCAACACTTCAATTTAATTGGACTTAATAAGTGATGAAAAGGTGGTTTTTAGGTGAATTGTAATGAATAGAGTCTAGAAAAGTGTAGAAATGTTTTACAACACTTCTCAACACCTTCACAAGACACCATAATTTTAATGCTTAAGCCACATTACTACATTAAATCAAGACAAAATCAAGCCAAAACCCCTTAGAAGGACTCAAGTGAGCGTGAAAATGTCAACTATGAATTTTTTCATGACACACTAACTTTAATCCCTAAACGCAACATTAAACATTAATACCCTATGTAGACACATAAAAATGACCTAGGCCTTTGAGCTACAATTTTCTATGTCAAACATCCTCCTCACATAATTAAATTATTTAATTATATCCTAATGTCATGATTCCTAATTATTCCTCCATGATTATTTAAATAAATAAATAATATTTGTTTATTTAAATACATCACTAATTAATCTTTATTCCTCCTATAATTAAATAAATTTCTAATTTGTTTAATATTATCCTTTTTCTCTTTCAATCAAATAAACTTATTCATTTAACCCACTTTTCATCCCACAAGTAAATAATTAAAATAATTATTTATTGCCTTTTGTCTTATTCCCATTTATGAATTAAGCCATTATTAATTCCAAAATTCAAATTTCCTCCATAAATCAAATAATTTCTATTATTATTTGATTTCCAACTTCCTCTTTTTTTATCTCATTTATTTTCCACCATTGATTGTTTCCAATTAAATCTCAGCCCTTCATTTCAAATCTTGCCCTAATTTTGACCTAATGCTTCCCTAACCCTAATGCTTCTCATCACATTGAATCCTAGTTTTGATCTTAGGTTTTGTAAAATTTTAATCTTGGTCATCCATTTTCAATTTGGAATTCTTTAAAAGGATCTCTCTCAAGTCATTTTTTATACATACACAACATGCTTGAGAACTCTAAGTACTTTAGCACTCATAATACTTCAATATTTTGCTGTTCTTAGTCATAGGCTATAGTTGCACTTCAAATATGAGGGAAATTATACAATTTGCAGCAAGATGGAGAAGGCCAATGGAGGTCATTCAATGGAGGCTTGAAAATCAGGTAATAGTGTTTCAATATTTTTATGTTTCTTGATTTCCATTGTGCTCTATTGTTGATTGGAGTTTGATTTATTATGCTATTTGCACTTAACATGAAAATTTCTCCCTAGTTACATTAGGTGAACCTGACATGAACTTGTTGGTTGAATGATTTTGTTTGATCAAAGTTTTACAAAATCCTTTGAGTTTTTGTTAGCTGCAAGGTTTTGTTTTGATGAAAGTTTTTTTTGAAATCATAAAAATATAAGAAACATTGCACTCATCACCTGCATTATTTAGAAAGTTCAATATTTTTTGAGTAATAAAGCCCGATCATACAACTCACTCAATTAAGTATGGAAAATATGGAACCATGTATGCACCTAAAATCAAAATATTTTTTCTTGTATGGAAAATTCAATATTTGAGAAAATAAACCTTAAAGCATAAAATATTTGTATTGTATAAGCAAACCCATGAGTGTACCAAAATATAGACAAAATATATAGCATGATATGATTTATGTATGCAATACTTACAGTAGTGCCTACTATGACAAAATATATAGTGCACTATGATTTATGTATACAAGATTTGCTGTAGGTGACTCTATCTTGATTGACAATCTTTGTATATATACAAAAATAGAGTCATACAATAAAAGGGTATGATAAGAAGAAGATAGATCAATCGATCTATCTCGATTTATGACCAACATCAATGATTGCAATGGTAATGGCGCCATTGGGTATACGAGAAGAAGATAGATCAATTGATCTCATCAAACTAGTTACAATATAGAGGGTCCACCCCTACTATGACAATCGCTTGATCAGTGCCTAGATCAGGGTGACTCCTGATTGGATCACAATGGTCTCATTAATTGCTTAATGGTCATCTTTTAGTTAGGCGAGTCTTTCATTTGGAAGAATTCAATGTAATGATTTCTTTGGTCTTTGCCCCAAACACCAAGTAGCCTAGGACCCCAAAACACCTGTACACCAGAGTGCAGAGAAATAAAGCAATAGCCAATTTTTTTCCAAATCTACATGCTTCTTATCAGTGATGATCTCAAGAAGTAGAAATCACAACCATCCAAGTGCAAATTATAGTTTTTTTTGGTTCCAACCAACAAACAAGGAAGAAGCTACTTAAATAAATCGTTAGAAGTCACTGCCATATCACAACCCTTACCAATAGATGAGTATTATTGAAAAAGAAAAGGTGAAATCTACGATCAAGTTGCTATTTTTGAATTCCCAATTCAACATTAAAAAAAAGGTTCAATCTATAGAATAAGTTGCTAATCACAACTATCAAATGGTTTTTTTGGTTTCCTATTATAAGAGGCATCACAAAAGGAAGGGAATTCTAAAGATTGTTGTCCATAGAAGAGATTAGACACACCGATTGGAGGGAGGATATAGATATGAAAATGTAATTGTATGAAGAATATAGGGTCACAGTCTTTTACAACCATTTCAAGGAATTAACAAAAGATATAAGCGCCAATAGTGAAGGGGCGGGCCTAGATCTGAATCTCTAATCTCAAATGTTTGCAACATCAAGCATTTGTTTACAATAGTCAACATACAACTTTATCTTCTTCCCATTAATGCCATACATATCAGGGTTTGCCTCGACCGACAATTTCTTGAACACACAAAGTGCATTCATTAATTCGGTGCTAAAAGTTGCTTGAACAAATGACGTGCATTCATTAATTCTATTGGTTAAACATATGGCGTGCATTCATTTAGATCTAATCCTAACCTGATTTTGCTTTAGTCTTATGTCTTAGCATCATAACAAAGATTTCGTTTGCCTATTTGTTTACAAGGTATTTAAAGGGTTTGAGAAAGAAAGGAAAAATCAAAATTGAGACGGGAAAATAGAAATTTAGATTAGCTTTTAATTTAATTAGTTTTAGATTAGCTTTTAATTTAGTTTAGATCTAGATTAGCTTTGAATTAGATTAAAAGCTTTTAATTTTGATTAGTTTTAGATTAGTTTTTTATTAGATTAGATTTAGATTAGCTTTTAATTTTATTATATTTCATTTTAATTTCATTTAGATTTTCAATTAAATTTTAATTAGAGTTAAATTTTCAAATAGATTTTAAATAATTTAGATCATTAGATTTAGATTTAGAGTCCATTTTAATTTAATTTAATTTACATTTTCATTTAGATTGCAATTAGATTTATATTTTTAATTAGATTTCAAATTTTAGTTAGATTTTAATTGAACCTATATTTTGATTTTAATTAGATTTTTAATCAGACTTTAATTAGCTTTAGATTTTTTTTAGATTTTACATTAATTAAATTTTTGGATTTAGATTTTAGATTAATCAGATTCCAAATCAGCGACATGACAGTCCTCCTTCCCAAATATTGCTTGCCCTCAAGCAGTCCACATCTACCAATCCATCTAACTACCACAACACTTGAAGCTAGAAAGGAAAACCAACTGAACCTGTTCTCCAACCACCTAGATCCCAAATGATCTTGAGAAGAAATCCAACCAACATCCTTTGAATAAAGTTGAATCCTCTGACACTGTGAAGTCTTATCAATCTATGAGGCCAACTATCTGACAAGAAAACTCCTAGATCCTAGACCTGTATATTTTCCCCACCATGCCAACTCCAAGTATTGTAATGATAATCTTCATGTATTTGAACTCTCCAAAAAAATATCCACTTGGATCACATGAATAAATTGGAAGTACGCCCATCTCAACACCAATGGACTTCTGCTGTGCCACTCTGATACCCCCTAGAGTCCAAGTCTCGAACTCTTATTGCTGGAAACACCCAACTAGAGAACTCAAAGTGAGAGACTTGTCAAACTTGGACACATCATCTAAAATCTAAAACATGTTACACCAGAGTGAATCCAAACATCCCTTATTCAACCCATCTCTCTGTTTCATCAGCATCAAATCCTATACATGTGTGTTGAAAGAGAACTAATGAGCACTCCCTATGATGAAATAAAGATAAAAGTACCTTGACTCCACTAATGGAAAAATCAAATAGTCAAGTGTACTCCATCCAATACTACCATCCTCAAAAGAAGACTCACAACTCATGTCAAGATGAGTTGAGTTAACCACAACCTCATTGTTACCCTCTACAATACACCAACAAAACCTCTACCAACAAGCAATTGCAAGAGTCTTGACTCACTTCTAGGAGTGAGAATATTATCATTATGAATACCATCTACTACCTAGAGAGAGATTGGATCATCATCCAAGCCCAATGTGCAAGACCTAGATGAAACCATCTTCTTTTGATAAAACTATCCCATGTCAGCCTCTAGAGTATTGAAGTAGAACTTGGTGCTCAAATCTCTAATGACACCCAAACCTACAACCAATACTGATGTGTCTACATCATCAATAGTCCAATCCACACTAAGTGGTCTCTTGCAAATGTGAAAGATTTCAACCCTAGGTACATAGAAACATATACCAATATCTATCAAGCTACTGGCATAAATCAAAACAACACCTTGAAGTTTGTGAATCAAGTCCATGATGGAGTAAAAAGTATCTCTACTGTCAAGGGATGATAAAATATCATCATCAATCTTTCCCTTAACACCAAAGTGACAATCCCAACTCTCACTATCCATCTCAACTACTACTATCCTCAAAGTAGTACTACCATCAACTAATAAAGTATGAGATAGAACCCATGGTAAAGTTGAAATGAAACTATCCTCACACCTAACTCAAAACCATAGACTAAAATAAACCAGAAACTCAAGCACGCATCTATCACTAATTGATTCCTCTTGCCTAATCATTAGAAGATGCATTACATCTATATCCTGAGTGTGAATACTAGGAGATGTCATGCTGCTCTCCTCATCTTATGCCCTGACTACCATAGATGGATGAGTCTCTACTATACATACTGAATCTCAAGCCAAAATCAACTCTGAGTAGAGCTCATCAACATGAATCTATTATTCTTGATGAGCTATTTAAGTGTTCCTCAAGGAATCACTGGTGACCTGAAGCTTGTGAGAGAGTTGATCAACTTCCTCTTCTTTCCTCATCAAAGCATCTGAATAGATCTCAACAAGGTTGAGAAGGTGGTCATGATATGAAAGGAGGTGTAATTAATTTATCTTCATTGTTCCCATACCTTCTTTGACTGCCTGTAAGCAATCATGAAAAGACTTTTTTCATCTCCTTTTTGTCTTCTCTCCAACTAAACCGCCCAAAGGTGATTTTCAATTAGCTTGTGTATTCTATCATGATGAGATAAGTTTTCCATGATCTTATCCTCATTCACCTTCAACTGGTTTGACCAACTTTGAGGACTAAGGGGGGAATGATTAGCTTCAATTTCACCTAAAGAAGCTTCTAATTGTGCTTGAAACTCCTTTTCCACAAAGTCCTATATGCACACATTTTTATTTGGAATTAGGGAAATGCTAATTCCATTTGTGAAATCATCCTCAATGCCTTGATGGGGTGTCCAAACACAACAAGGCACAAATTTATCTATCTACTCATCGTCCAACTCAGCTGCTCCATTGGATGATGTCATGCTATCCTCATGAAGAGAAGATGGAACTTGTAATCCAAATGAGAGTAACTCTTCTGCAGTCAGTTTTTCTTTGAACTTATTAATATTCCACTCATCCACTCTTCTTGTAAGATCATATGCTATAGATGAAACATGCTGTTCTATTCTCCAAATGATTAACAATTTTGATTGTAGCTGCTTGCAAAAATCAACGTCCTCATCAAGGATCATGGAAAAGATAGTGAACATACTTTTCATAACACTATCTGGATGTCTTTTCCTAATTCCTGATATGAAACTGTCAAATAACTGGAGGATAATACCATCATGATAAAACATGATAATGCATGACCATAGCTTTTCCATTGTTTCTAGAATATTAACCCTCTTATTAAAAGTAGGGCTCTTGACGTCATGTATCTCTTGAAATATTTCAATCATCAACTGCATAACTTGTCTCATTTTGACATTATTAAAATGAAATTCAAGAGCTTTAATCATCATAATTTCACTTAGACAATGGGCCACAACAAGTCCTACATCCTTATCTTTGTGCCTCAATAACCTGTCTTCCTCCAAAGATATCAATATTAGAATCATACTTGTTCGAATTATCTGAGAAGGTGGCCGGTCCACCAATTGCAAGTAATTGACTACCTCCTCCAATGAATTGAGAAGATAATATTTTGTTAGAGACAAGTGACCAAGTTTGTCCCCTGCCATAAAAAATTTCTCTCCAAACTCAACATCACTCATTGAGTCCATGCTGATAAAAAAATTCCCTCACAGGCTGGCAAGATCTTAGCTCTAATACCACTGTAATGTCCTTAGCAAAATATTACCAACTATTAGAAGATATTCATGTTTGGATCTCAATTTAATCCTTTTAACTAAGTACTTCTAACAAAGATAACAAATATGTACTTTTTTTCTCAAACATGTTTAAGATATTCTTCTCACTTAGTGTGTGTTGACAATCTCTTTGTTTTCATTTTTATCAATGGAGGAGAGAATTTCTGACAATATTTTTTGTCTTTGTTATGAACTCATTAATAGTTGCACCAATGCTCTACATATATATTTCTAAAAGTAGGTAAACACAAAACAATGACAAAACCTCTAGCCTATTTTGTGCTATGTCAAAAGTTAAAAAACCTTTTTCATATCCACAAAAATTCAAAAATCATTGTGATAGGTCATAGTCTAGGAGGAGGCTTGGCTGTATTTTTTTTAGCAATGCTATTTATGAATGACGAGGATAAGTTGTTGGAAAAACTATTGGCAATTTATACATTTGGACAACCTAGAGTTGGTGATTAAGTATTTGGAGATTTCATTAATAAGAAACTAAATAAATCCACACCTAGATACTTTAGAGTTGTATATTCCAATGACCTTATTCCAAGATTACCTTTTGATGATGAATTATTCATATACAAGCGCTTTGGAGCATGTCTTTTTAACAACTACTTTTATTGGACCAAAAGGTAATGATTACTATATAAGATTGTGAAATTCATAATTATTTTTAAGGTTAGTGATATCCATTAAATTATATTAAGAATATCTCCATGGATTTAATATATATATATATATATATATATTTAAAAATTGTTGTGACAGAATCTTGCGGAAGCCCCCAACAAAGATCTCTCACTACAATTCTTCATACCCATAAGGATAACTACCATATGGGAAGTGTTATAGAGCTTAGTACTACATTAAATAAAGGGGGAGGACTTCAAAGAAACCAAATTTTCTCTTATCGACAGAATATTTGGAATTTTGGTTCTAGGCATTTCATCACATAGCCCGATAAATTACATTAATGTAATAAGATTTGGTCCTCCTATTTTGAATCTAACTTTGAGTAATGTAAAAGGATAACATATCTCTTTCAAAGGAAAAAAGTATTACTAATGTTAATCAACGAATACAAATATTTCTTCATATTGAAATAAGCACAATCACTATGAGGTTATTTTTTAGATGGGTTTGTAATTATTTATAAAATAATAGTTATAGAGTTAGCCAATCCAAATAGTCTTATACATTATAGGAAAAAAAATGTTACAAATCTATTCATGAATTCAAATATTTCTTAATGGAAATAATTTAAATAAATATTTTTTTAAGCTATCAAATGTTTTTTGTTTTTATTTTATTTAATAATGAGTGATTAATTTAAATGAATTTTTATTGATAGTTTGTTGCAACCAATTAGGAGAAAGAATTAGAATTTTTTTTTGATAGAAAAAGTTAGAATATTATTGTTATTTTTCCATTTATTTATGTCCAAGATCTTTGAATTTTAATTTAATGAATGAATGCATTAAGCACAATGTGTGGATTTTTTAATTCTTTCTATTTGATGGATTGTGTTTTTTATAACTTGAATAGTTTTATTGTGAGAACCCATATTTTAGATCCCATATTATTCTTAGAATATTTGATTATTTAAAAGGCATATTCATACCTATACATCTATAAGGAAACTTGTTTGGTGTCACTCTAATTCATTGTAGGAACCATTTCTTCCTTTTACATGAAAAAATGGTAATTGAATACTTCATCCATAAATAAATAAAAATATGTTATCTAGAGAATCAATTACAAATATTTTGGGGCATCCAAGTGTAGAGGATAAAAATGTATACTATTACATTTTTTCCTATTTATTTTACACCATTTTATGTGTGTATCACTAATGTATGGTCCTAACACCTAATTGGTCACTTTTGGTGTTCTAGTTGACCCTAAACATAAAATACAACACTATATTATGTCATATCATATAGTTCAAATATTCTTGATCTATTTACATTATCATTTCCCTATCTTTTTTTTTTGTTTTGAGATTGCAGGAATTGGGTAGCACGACCCCCTATAAACTGTAGTGCGCCTGGTAAACTTTTTAACGTGACCGACAGTGCTGGTGCGACACGCCCTCCGGTACCACGGGGGTGGGGGAGACTAGAACTTGTGACCAAGCTCCTACTACAGGAAAGATTTGGCCAACCAACCTAGGGCCCCAACCCCTATCATTTCCCTATCTTAGACAAGACTAATGTGTGTAATTATTTCCCTCAGACTAGATCAAAATTGTAAAATTTTTCCTCCATTTTGAAATTTAAATTTGACCATTTCCCACTTGTTGAATCTTCTAGTATATGTTGAATTGTCTAGCATAGCATAGTTTCTCATCAAATAACATGTAAAATGTTTGAATTGTGGTTTTAGGGGTTGTAAGGTTAGGTGAAATTTACCTTGCAAACCTATGTCATTTTTATGTCTCTATATTTCTTGGAAAGTGTCCAAGTGGACATGTGAGAAATTTATTTAATATTGGCATATTTTAATTATATTTTCAAGAGGAAATTTAATGTTAGTGGAGGTTACACATCACTAGAGGAAAAATTATACTTCCTAGGCATCCACATTGGGATTGTAAAGGGTCTTGAGTGGGGCACCAAAGTTTGGAGGGAAACAATTGTCCATTGGTTATCTATTTGGAAGTTGAACAATCACCAAAGCATCTTGAATCCTAGAAGATGAAGAGGCTATAGATTAGGAACACATGTTGAAGCTTTGTGTGCATTAATTAATTTATTTTCACGAATCTTGGTTTTACAAGTAAGGGCCATGAGTTTTTCAAGTGGTTTTGGCACCTCTTGTTTGAGTTTACCATTGTGGTTTTGCATCCCACACATTCTATAAATTAGAGCCTTGAGATGGTAGTTTTTATCTTGTGTTATTAGTGAAACAACAAAAAAATGGGATATATGCTTTCGTATGATTTAGGACATAGAGCACACCCACTTTCCAATTATTTCATTGAAGGATGACGCTAGAGATCTCAATCAAACGATGATAATAGGAGAAAGAGATTTGCAAAGGGACTATCCTAGGGGCTGATTATAAAATAATGAGGGGTTCACCACCAATTTATGACTTGGAAAGAAAAATGTAATGTAGGATGTAATGCTTAATCCTAATATGATGCAATGCTTCACTAAATGATCTAAAAAAGTATGTAAAAAAAAGAAGAAAGTTCCAAGATGGAATGTGTGAACTTGGAAACCAAAAGGAGATTGAATGAGGCTCTAGAATGCTAGAAATTTATAATTTAATGTTGAATGGGACTCATACGCTAGGCTAGGAGAATTAGTTCTAGATTTGGGTTCCTGTGCAAAAATAGGAATATGGAAAATGGGTATCCAAATCTGTAAAAACTTGAATTTTGACCTAAACTAGGACTCATACTCTAGGACTAGCATATGAGTCCAGTTAGGGTTTTTTTGAGCTTCAAATTCTAAATTTAGTCTTTAATGTTTTCTCTTTCTATTCCTCTTTGTTTTCGGATTTGAAACTCTGATTTCAGAGCTGTAGGTGACTTTTTTGTGAGGATGACAACTTTGCAAATGAGAGGACAACTCCAACAACTTTATCTAAGCTTGTAACCTAATATTCAATGATCCTTCATGCTCCAAGACACCTAGATCTGCAATCACACATGTAAAGAGGAGAAAAACTTGTTGATTGTTAGTGAATGAGGGTTTGCCTTGATCAAAAACCTTTTAGGTAATTAAACCGAATGATGAAACAATAAAACAAGGACATGTGAAACATGAAACATGGGATATGAAACATGAAAAATGATACCTTGAATGATGTATTGTAGATGATGTCTTGTAAATCTGCAACTCAACGTGAAATGGCCATGAAGGATGCAGATCTTGATCCTGACAATAGGTGTAGAACAATGCTTGATCTTGGATCTTCAATGCTACATCACAACACTAGCTCAACAACATAGTTGATTCTTGATATCTTGAAATGATGATGGATCTTGAACTTCTGCAATAATTGATGAAGAATTCTACCCTTGAATGCTTAAGAAGTGATCTTGAATGCTCTCTTGATGATCTTGTAAAGTCTTGGAATGCTTAACTCTTGAATGCTTGACTTGATATCATGAATACATAATGAAATAATGATTTGAGACCTTGTTTATATAGGAAATTCATCTAATATCCTATTAATTGAATCCCATAGGCTGACATTCATGAAATTTGAACTTTAAACCCAATTTTCCTACTCAAAACCTTAAAAATAGGCCAAATGGGACTCATATGCTGCTTGTGGCATATGGGTCCCACTTGGGTGGGACTCATATGCCCAAGGTGGTGTATGGGTCCCACAGGGTCTATTTTGATTGTGTAAGTGTCAAGGAGTGTGTCAATTAAGTTTATTTGTTGATCTTGTCAAGTTTTTGATTGAAATATGCCTTGGGATGCATAATATAGGGTCTTAGGGGCCTATTAGTGATGATATTAAAGTAATAAATGCAAGAGGTCCCAAAACTCAATGTGAAAGTGTAAATAAATATACTTTACAACACTAAATTAAGGCAAAATTGGGTCTATTCAGCTAAAAAGGGCCCCAAATCTAATGTGAAAGTGTCTAACACATTACAGGACTAGATTGGGTCCACTTAGGTCCAAGGGCCTTAAATTTAATGTGAAGGTGTAAATAAATACACTTTACAACATTAAATCAAGGAAAGGTTAGGTTTATTTAGCTTAAAAAAGGCCCAAGACCTAATGTGGATGTGTAAAACACATCACAATACTAGATCAAGGTGACATCAAATCCAATTTATCATTAATTATTCCTAGATTAAGTGTGAAAATGTACTTGATGAAATTTTTTGACACTACATTTAGACCCCACTTTAGTGAGAGGAGGAACTTGCTTCAAACTCACACTAAAGTAGACATTCAAGAGGGATCCAATTGTACCAATGTAGATGGTCTAGGATAACAAAGATCGAGGAGGTGGTCAAGCCCCTAGGATCCAAGATCCTATGTCAAGCCAACATAAAAGGACATGCACAAAGGTTTACGATATGCAACAAAACAAGATACACAAACATGCATTATCAGTGACTAAAAGAAAAACAAAAGAACAAGAAAAATAAAAAGAGGTGGATCAAGCCTCAACTATTTTTCTAGCACAATTTGGATCAGATCTAACCTGTTTGTTCAAAAATGCATGCTCACTTTGAGGAAATAGAACTCTTGGTCATCCACTGGGTGAGTAATCCAAGAAGGTGAGACACATATGACCGATATGTGCTCACACATACACATGAGTGGCTAAGGGAAATTCATACCTTAGATTGGCTTCCCATCAAACCATACCAAAGTTATACCTCCTGATAACTTTGATAAGGCACCACACAAAAATGAACTTCGAGCTGCATGAGGCAAGCAAAAATTCATATGCTTGGAGCTCATGACCAATGGACTTTGAGCTTCTGAGGCAATCAAAACTTCATATGCTTGGAGCTCATGACCAATGGAATTTGAGCTTCATGAGGCAAGAAAAACTTCATATGCTTGCAACTCATGAAAAAACAAGATGGCTCTACAGGCATGCATCAACTTGAGATGCTTGATGAACATCACATTAATGCTCTTGAAAATTTCCAAGCTTATGCTAGACAATTGCAATGTAGTTATAGCGATCATGTCATCCCTCTTGTATTCAACAAAGGTGATTTGGTGTTATTCGAAAATCACTGTAATGTTAATGCTGACTCGACTAGAAAAGGAAAGTTCAATCCTAATTAGTTAGGACCTTATATAATTAATGAAAGTTATGGGTCTAGTGCATACACGTTAACAAAAATGGATGACACACCTCTCAAGAACCTATTAATGCCACACATTTGTGAGCTTGTATTATGTCTAATCTTCTTGAATAGTGTGAATTATAAAGTAGTGGTGTTAGAGTTAGTGGATAACATTCTATGTACTCTCGCATTGCTTCGTTCTTGACAAATAATTATTTGTGTGTATTGAATACTAAAGTGATTTTTTAATTCATTTTTAAATGATTACTTTAAGTTTCATGCTATTCAAGTTCATCTTGTATGTTTTGTTAGATTAGATCCTTATATGTAGTTAATGTTCTTTAATTAGATCATAGGTGCATTTAATTTAGCATAGCATACTTAATCAAAAATTTGCATCTAAGAGAAACTATAATAAGTTTTAATTAGATCACAAAAAACATGTTAAATCATGGAGATATTCATTAAATAGTCTAACAAAGATTATTTAATCAATCACGTTTCCATTTAACTTTAAACACATAAGCACAAATAACAAATCATCAAATGACTATATATATCAAAGTTTTGTGTACATGTTATCAATATATACAAGGCTATTGAGGTCTATGACTGCTAGATCCCTTAGGATCTAGTGCTCACATCTATCTAAAGGCAGTCCATTGAGAGACTGTGGTGTGCAAGGGCCTCTCGAAGCTCCTCTGCTAGCTGATCTCTCTCCGCCTATATTCTGGCTACCTCTGACTGAAGTCTCTCAACCTCTACTGGAGCTCGAGATGATTGAACATCCTGGGTAGTCTCGGCTTAGTGGGCACACTCTTGAAATTCTCATATGCTACTTGTAGTCTAACGTATGACCCAAACAACTCTAGATCCCACTCCACAATGGGTGGGGACACATAGTTTGTATCAATAGCCTTCTCATAGATTGATGGGGGCACTATCTCGACAACCACCTAACGATAGATATCATGAATGTCTCTCACAGCTCCTATAAGAAAGAAATCATAAATATAATCAATAAACATCATGATATATATATATGAACATAAAATTAAAGCATAAAGCATAAACATAAGCATAAAGCATGATAGTAAATAAAATGTCATCACCCAGCTCTCTGGTAGGCTGTGTGAAGATAACCTTGTGTTTAAGGGGCATGGAGGATGTGCTAGCCTCTCCATTCCTGTAGGTGTTGGTACTAGCTGCAACTATTGATCGTGATTTAGTAACATGAATGAGAGATGTCTCTCCCCATTCATGGACCATTGGATCCTCATCCACTACCTCATCATCCTCACTCATCACTTGTTCCTCCTCTTTCCCATCATAGTCATGATCTATAGCCTCATCATACTCCTCATCTATCAAATTTG
The DNA here is from genome assembly GCA_007258455.2 of Sequoia sempervirens. Lineage (NCBI taxonomy): Eukaryota > Viridiplantae > Streptophyta > Pinopsida > Cupressales > Cupressaceae > Sequoia > Sequoia sempervirens. The sequence goes on from VDFB02057714.1 coordinate 162,491, forward strand.
TGAATATTTCCATAGCCTTGAAGTGTATCTCCTCAAGCCTATCCTCCTCCTCGTCTCCCTGATCTAGGAGTGGCCCTGCATCATCTATCAGCTTGTCCATCAAGAATATGGGAGTTGGCCATGTTGCTTCCCACCACTCCTCATAGGCATTTGTGGTACTGACGTCATCAATGTTAGAGACCAAAGGCATATCATGATCCTCATACTCAGAGTCACTGTAGACAACATTGTCGATAGTGAACCGTCTAGCATCACCAGGCCTCTGGGAACTCCATACTAATCTCTTGAAAAAGGGCCATGCCATGGGTGCTATCTAGACCCGTCCAAATTATTGCATGACTCGATCATAATAGAAGTTTGTACTATGTAATCGTGTCTTCCTATCAAGAATCTATCCATCTGTAATCTCCTCATCTAACGAGTCTCATCTGGACACTATGGTATACACTAATAAAGTCTCCATATGATCTCCTCCTCATCTAGTCAGTTGAATCAAACTCTCCAAAAATGTAGATCCCTGTATTGCCATAACTACCACAATGGATAGTTGAATGTGTGAGGATACCTTAGGGGTGATGCACATGGAAATCCTATCAGTGTAGTGCACATGATATGCTCTAGGCACCACACCTGCAATAGTGTATAGTGTACCATATTGTTGATCTCGTGAAATGAAAATCGCCCAAGATCATAATATAGATGTGCAAGGATGTTGTGCCCCTAGGCACACACAGTGTTATGCTCTACCATCCCCCGAATCATATGTACTAGTTCTCCCTCTAAATGTTCTCTTTGGCTTCCAGGGATGAGAACTAGTGCTACAGTGAACATCATAATCTGTGCAACAAATGGGGCACACGAATATAGTAGCATAGCTAGATCGATCCATGGCCTCACCATACTATCATGAACTAGACCTCCAAGGAAATACTGCATATTGTATTTCATCTCCTGAAATGATCGATCCACTAGAAAAAGTACCCTCTCACCCCTAATCGAAACTCAGAGTATGTGATGGACGTCCTCTAACGTGATGGTCATCTCACCGATGGGAAGTTTAAATGTTCATGTGTCTACATTCCACTACTTTTACAATGCCATTAACATAGCATAGTGGTACCTCATGGGGGGCATGAGGTATGCCTAGTACAATCCTGTAGTCTATAATATATCTTTATCCTTTGTTGAGAGTGTTGGGGCTAGGTCTCAGAGGCGACTGATCTGTCTACCACCTAGATGTTGCTACGAACGGGGAGGAATCTAAGAAAAAAGAAAAAATATGTCCTATAAGCATTATACAATCTTAAGTCTATACATCAACAATAAAAAAAGTGTACTAAATTTCATCTAGTGTACTCTCCTAAAGGTCCTAGACAATTTAGACCCCTTTTGGGACACTTTGCAAAGAAACGGGACACTTTGTGACAAAAAGGGACACTTTGCAACAAAAAGGGTCACTTCGCAAAAAAAGGGGACACTTTGCGAAAAAAAGGGATGCTTTGTGAATTTTTTCTCCAACTTGGCCCTAAATTAACCTAGAAATGTGTACAAATCATTAAATAAATGTGTAAGGACAAAGCTAAGGAAGAAAAATCAACTCACCTGATAATAATGCTTACTGTGGGCTACTTGATCTCGTAGGGTGTCCAATTTAGTAGGCACATAATCTCATTGGCTTGGCATCTTCAATCACTCTTCACCAAACTCAAGCTACAAGAAGGTAAATGACAAAATAGTTAGAATTTACTTCACTTTTTACTCTTATATAAGTTAAAATTAGGGTTTTTACTATATTAGGGTTAAAAAGTGCCTTTCATTAACATTAACATAATGAGAGCTAAAGAGCTTTGTTTTTTATTCTGTTTGTTGCATTGGAATTGTGATTTCGCTCCTGTTCTCATCGAATATCTATCATTATGTGGTATGGTACTTAAAAATATGCTATGATGTGACCTAACTTATTCGATGTGGCTAGAATGCTACCTTGATTCTATCTCCATAAAGCAAGCCGAATCAAGGGGGGCAAACATCTACTCTCAAATATAATTTTTAGAAAGAAGTTAGATAAGAGGATTTTTGGACAACTAAGAAATTCGTGTCATAGGATGTGGTTCCTAACATTGTGGTTTTGTAGATAGCTACAGTGGGGGCTTCATTCTCCCATATTATGATTGAACTTATATGTGTATCCTTTTATGAAATATAGATTATTGTTGGAGTCCTTTATCTTGCATATGAACGTAGAGTAATATGGGTGCTAAAGTGGGGACTAAATGTAGTGTAGGAAATTGTATGCTCTTGAAAGCGATTCATTTTCACACTTAATTTGGACCTATTTTGGCACCCTTGCATTAAATACCCTTTAAAATCATCATTAATAGGCCCCTAAGACCCATTATTTCAAATCTTGAGGCTTATTTTAGCTAAAAACCTAAAAAAAACATCTAAAACATCAAAAATTCCAAAAACCCACCACAAAAATCTAAGGTGGGAATCATTTGCCACCTTCAGTGAATGAGTCCCCCTAGGTGGGACCCATTCACCACCTAGGGAAAATGAGTCCCATTTGGGGCTTTTTTAGGGTTTGAGTAGGAAAATCACCTTTTTAATTCAAATTTTTGGTTGATGTTAGCTTTTGAGATCTGAATAATATTAAATTAGGTGTTAATTCCCATATAAGAAAGCTTATAAGTCATTTTTCAATCTAAGCAAGCATTTTTCAAGAGAAATTTCAAGATCCAATTGTACAAAGTCTTCAATTGACAAGAGCATTCAAGTTTCAAAAGAAAGCAAAGTTGAGGTCTTGGACCAACACTAAAGTGTTTTTGCAGGTCTTCAAGCTCACTTTCATTCAAGATCTAGCATTTTCAAGGGTTGATCATGGTTGTCTATGGTGAATCATGATGGATTCTAGGTTTGTGAGATGAAACTAGCCATCAATCCAAACCTAATGAATTTTCCCCAAGTGATTCCATCCTCCATTATCACTCTACATTCAACATAAGGAAGGTGCAAGTATCATTAGGGCTCATTTGGGTGATTAGAGATCTCTCAAAAGTGAGTCATTCATATTCATATTTTCATTCATGCATCTCATTCTTACACATTAGAATAGGGTTGCATTGCATTTCATATTTCATAATCTGACACACTTAAGGTTAGGGTTTATATTCCTCTTTACATGCACATTTCATTGTTTCTATCAAGGTTTAATTACCAAACTAGGGGTTTGACTGAGGCAAACCCCCCATAAGAAAATCATATGCTATTTTTTAGGTATTTTTACTGATTTAGATCCATAAATAAATTTGGGAGAAAAGAGTAGGTGTTGAAGTGTAGATCTGAACTTCGAATCCCCAAAAAAGCGGAACGAGACTAATTCACTAGAAGTGGAAAATGAGTCCCACTATAGGTGTTTTTCAAGATTTTTACAGATTCAGATACCCTTTTTCTAGAAACCTATTCCTGTGCAAAAACCTTGATCTAGGACTGATTCGCCTAGACTAGCATATGAGTCCTAGTAGGTCAAAAATTTAGGTTTTTTAGTGTTTTAGAGCTCATTCAAGTTTGCTTCAGATTTCCAGGTGTGCACATTTCATCTTGCAACTTTTTGTTTTGTTTTATATACATTTCTAGGTCATTTAGTTGAAGTTTGCTTCAAATTGGGGTTAAGCATTTCATTTGTCTTTCCAAGCCCTAGCTTGGTGGTGAACCCCTCATTAGTTTACAATCAGCCTCTAGGACAACCCTATTGCAAGATATCTTTCTCCTTTGCATTGAGATATGTAGGGTTTGTTCTTGAATGAGAGAGAGTGAAGATTGTTATTCTATCTCCCAAGCATAGAAAGTAACAATTTTCCACCTTTCAGAGATGAACTCCACCAATGTTTAGGTTAGAGCTATGAATAATAACACTGATGAGCCCTCTTCTTCTAAGGGGCCTAATGTGTAGGCTTAAGGTAACAAGTTTCAACTCGAGGTTAATTAGTTATTTGACACTCTTAAAATGGTTGCTGACGAGATAATCAATATGAAAAATTCCTATGAACAAAGGATTGATGCTCTCGAAGGGGGTTTGGAGTGTGTCAATCAAAAACTAGAGAAGGTTTTGGAGGTCAATAAGCATGCTATGTGCAATGAAGCTGAGGGTTTGGGTTTGCTAAATAAGAAAGCTAGGGAATAGTTGGGGGATAATTCTGGAATGAAAGACATGGTGGCTGGTGTTGATGCTTAGCAAAAGATGACAAGTGAGATGTGGCATTCTGCTAGAACCGGTAACAAGAACAAATTAAATGCTAAGGCTCGTATTCCTATTGAAGAGGTGGTGGAAGTTATAAATGTCCATCAGAAAATCATTGATAGTGACCTTGAAGCGGTGGACATTCTTAAGAACCTCTAGTTGATTTATGTTTTCTTTACCTTTTTTCTAGCTGTTTGTGTGCTAGTTTTTGGTTGATTATTGGCTGCTTGTTCTATTTTTGATTATATGTTAAAGCAACGATCTTTCTTGTAAAGGGTTTCAGGGTCCCTTCAAAACCTATTTTACTTATAATAAAAAACTTATGCTTCTAGATAGAAAATCTAGAAAAAAATAATTTGATTGGTGAAGGTCTTGGGTAGAGGTTTTAGGTTTAATTTATGTGGTATGAAAGCTAATTTGGGTATTGAACATTTATTGTTTAAATGCTTTCATCTTTTGGGAAGGTAATTTTATAGGTATTTTATCTACATTTTGGATAAATTTTGAGCTTGTTTTCATATCTACATTTAATCCAATATTTTGATATACTTGTCTATGGGGAAAATGTATGTACTTTGATATACATGTCTATTGTGGCATAAGGGATAAGCAATGATTCAATAAAATTGAAAGGTGTGTTAGTGTAGGGTTTTTATTTCCTTATGTTAGGGAATATTTATTTTTCCTACACACATTATTAAGATATCTTAGGTTATATTAGAATGGTTAGGATGAGGAAACGTGGCATAAATCCATCACTCACATGTGTCACTCACACCTACCTTTGGGTAGTTGAGTCTCACACCCTCTTTTGGATTCTTATGCCACCACTCATAACCATTTCTTGTCTTTACCTGAGTAGGCATAACCATGTAATCTAGCATTTACCAAGTAGGTAAAACTCCCACCTATTATGGGCACTTGGGAGTTATTACCCCTCTTGGATTTATTTGCCATTATTATGCTATATAAACATCACTCACTCCTTCCCTTGGCTAGTAATATGGATTGCTAGTTTAGTACTAAGGGAGTGCTGAGTTTATCCATCTCTTTTCTTTATTTCCTTCAATCATTCTGATCTTGTGTGGTTTCACAACCAAATCTAACATAGTATCAGAGCTGTTTGTGAGTTCTAGGTTAGCAGTTTCTTCAATCCATTCTTGAATGCAAAGTATGCTCTTCTCTTGCATTCGATGATGACCTGGAGAATTAGAAACACTTGATAGAGATCTCAGTTTCTGGGGGGGTTCCTTTCTATTACATCTTGTTGCAGGTATTTCAGAGCTTCTTGGAGATATTCTAACTCACCATTGAGTTCAGAGCAACCGAAAAAGTTAGAATTGATTTTTGTTTCATCCAAATCGGACATCGAGTGCAAGATCTGTGAAGGGTTGAAGCAGAGCTTTTTAGAGAGGTTCCATAAGGTAGTTGATCTTTCGAAGCATTTTGAGCCCAAATGGACCTCACCATCACACTCAAAAGGCATGAAAACCTAAAGAGTGACTGTCAAATTGTCAATTTTAGAGAAAGTCATTTTTGAGGCAAAATTTTTTTAGCAGGTGAGGTCATACGACCCCACTTGCACAAGGTATGGCACATTTTTCAAGATTTTTTTTTCTCCTGCATTCAAAAAGAATATTTTTTTTTCAAAAAATCAAATTCGTAGTTTTTTATTGGAAAAATATTTCATGTAAAAGTTTGTTTTTTGAAAAGAAAAAAAGAAGCAAAAAAATCAAAATTCAAAAGAAGGGGTACCAACAAGGCATCTGGTATCCTATCAGCCCCTGTACTTGCATTGTAGGCCATACCTATAGTAAGGTATGCAACCAGTTTTTTTGAATTTAAAAATTCAAAATTTTGATGATTATTTTTTTCAAAAAAAATCAATAAAAATTTTAATTTTCAAAAATAAAAAATTCAAACCATCTTGTGCCCGTCTATATGCCGTACCTTCATCCATACCACATACATGCTGTTCCTCTACCACTTTGTCAACAATTTGATAGTTCTGCTAAATTTATTGGTCATTTTGGCAACTTGGCTATATTTGGCAGTCGCACCATTTTTTGCGAAGGTTCTATTTTTAGCAAACTTTTTGGCAGTTCAACTAATATTGGTAGTTCTCTAGATTTAGTAGTAGCTTAGCTAAAATTGGAAGATGTTATTTTTGCAAACTTGACCCCCTCACCATTGAAGTTTTCAATTTTGTACCTCAACTTCAGAGGGCCCATTCTTAGTCATATGGAGGCCTTTTTGAGTGCAATATTTTTTGATTTGGGCTAAAGTTTCATGCTCTTCATAGTGGTGTAATTGGTTTTTTCTCAAGTGATCTTGCTTTTCTAGAAATTTAGTCTTCTCATCAGATCTGAAGGACAATCTTCATTTTTTAACTTCAAATGGATGTAACTTTCACATATGACCTCAGATAATTGAGGTGATTATTTTTTTGAAATTGAATATTTTTTCAAGAGCTACACATTGGTGCTATTTTGAGGTTCTCATTTTGATATTTGATTTTACTTTTAGTATTTGGGTCGGTTTTGGACACTTGTAAAACTTTGTAAGACAACTCTATTATTGTAAACACACTGATTTATAAAATTGTTGGGGGGATTCTTGATTGAGTGAAAAATGGGGGTTTTTTCTTTGTGTGTGTGTGTTTTTGATCTGTTCACTTGTGCTCTTCTTTTCCTTCACACATGGATCATTCTAAGGTTCCTTTGCTAACACCTTATAATTATGCAACATGGCATCAACATGCATGTAATTCCTTAATGCAACTTGGGTATACTCCATATGTTGAAAAGAAGGTAGTTGAACCTACAAATGATAAGGAAAAGATAAAATGGATGCTTGGATATACAAAAGCTCTTGGATGTCTTCATAGTTTTGTTTTCCTTGATCTTGTGTTTTAGATTGGAGCATGTATAGATTCACATGATTCTTGGGAAAAGTTACAATATTTGTATGGTACAATAGATGAATCAAAGGCTATCATATTGATAATGAATTGATGAACCTTGATCCAAAGAATTTTGGCAACATCTAGGATTATATTACTAAGGCCAATGATGTGAGAGCACAATGTAAAGCATGTGGTATTCATAAAAGGAAATTCAGTTAATCTATACTATAGTGAATAAACTTGGTCTTGAATTTGTAGCTTTTGTTTCTAGCTTTCATACTCACAAACTAACTATGGGATCTGCATATGCTATGCCTTCATTTTCATCTTTTTTCTGAGATGTTAATGCATGAACAATATAAGCTTCTTTCTTTGGGTCTCATAAATCTATCACATACTCAAGCTTTGTTGGTTGGTCAATAGGTAAGGGATAGAAAGAGTCAGGACAATTTTACAAGAAACAAAAGAAATCTAAGAAAAATCCACACACAGATCATCCATAGAACAATTCCTCTTTAAGGGAGGATTCATCTAAGAAGGAGAAGTATACTTGTTCATATTACAAAAGGACTGGACATGAAGAACATTCTTTTTATAAGAAGGATATTGATGAACTGAAACATCTTCTTAAGAAGAATAACATTGAGCCACCTTTTAGAATGTCTAATTCCACTTCTTCTTCTTCACATTCTAAATAGTCAGGATCTTGTAAGGATAAGGGTCATGCAAGTTTTTCTTTAGAGTCAAATAAAAATAAAGATAAAGTTCTTTGTGCTTCTACAAGTCATGAATCAGGGAAATTGCTCTTAGATTCTAGAACTTCTCATCATATGGCTTCTACATAGTCTATATTCTCTTCTTTTGAGCATTGTGTTATGCCAACTATTCTGATGGGAAACAATAATTACATGAATGTAAGTGGGATAGGATCTGTTGATATTGGGGATGGAACCTTCAATGATGTTTTGTGTGTACCTCATCTTTCAAACAATCTTCTTTCCATCTCTCAGATCACACATGGTGGAACAGGGAAGATAGTGGAATTCACACCTGATTTAGTTATCATTAGAGACTTGGAAAATTTCTATTGGGGTGGTTTATCATGGATCTCAGTTGTATACCTTTCTATACATTTCACATGATGATGGTTCTGATCCTTTGGCTGTTGATCACACTCCTTGTGTGACATTTGATTTTGAGGAGAATTTTGGCTACTTGAATCTTGGTATTCTCACAAGTGATTCAATTTTTGAGCCTTTCATTCCTTCTCCTCCATATACTATTGCTTCTGAGGATACTTGTGTTGCTACATCCTTGGCTACTTGTGATTCAGTGCAACAGGATATACATCATCTTTTGGATATAGTTGCATGGGATTACTACTTAGTGGACATTGTAAGTGTTGTCTCCTAGAATTGCACCCTGAGCAAAGTTTACAAGAAACTGAGCATTCTAGAGCAACATGGGATCATTTCAAGGTTGTGGGTCACCTATGGCTGAAATGAACCTCCGGAGAAGGCCGGCTTCCTTTGGGTATCACCTAAAGGATTGTTTCTTTGAGGGGAAAGAGGGAAGAGATGCATAAAAATGGAAAACTAAACCTATGGTGATACACCGTATTAAAAAGAAATCATGAAATGAACATAGTAAGAACACACACTTGTAAGCCTAACTCGATTGATTTACATACCTAGAACAACCTCTTTCAGATTTAATGCTTTAATCCTAACAGGTTTAGTCTACACATACACCTTGGGAAGGAAAGATCGATTTCACAAACTTAAGACATAAATGCAGAAATGTGAAACACAGCTATAGACTTGCATGTGCAAATGAAAGATACAAAAATGAGAATCAATACAAACATGAACATAAACTTCTAAGGTGAACTCTGTGCTATATTCAGGATTCTCTTTTGAGTTACAGGAAAACATACATTGATTGAGAACTGATCGATTAAGAAATCACTAACTCTTCAGAGTGTGTAATCAGAACCTCCTACAAAAAGGAAAAAATGCCTTATATACAGACTATGCGTCAGCCCCTTAGGGCTTACAAAAATATCCCAGTCCAAAAAAAAGATCTATCTCAGATCTTTGACAAATTAAATGCAGAAGCCTGTGTGTCCCTGTCGTTGGTGTCGGTGTGAAGAACCGCTCTTAGAGAAGCCTTTTCCTGATCTTTTGTAGCATTAATTCTTCTGATCCATCATGTCCAGCTACCGAGTCCCCCGTTAAAGAGCCACATTGAATGCCCCCAAGCTTAGAATAGATATATGTTGTATTCATGTTGCATTCATCCCGCGTTGGCATTCCACATTCTGATCAAACTGCCACGGCTTGCCTCAGATCCCTTTGGTTAGTCGAGTACCTTTGGCTTTCAGTGAGACATCGGTTTGTTGACTGGACTTCATACCGAGTGCTGCTTCACTCTCTGTTGAGCTGTCCACTTTACTGTTGGCGAGACAACATCGAGTCGGGGGGACTTCTATCTGACTTGGAAAGATACACCGAAAGCCCCCTTTTCGATGAGACATTAACGGATCGCTAAGACCACCTGCCGAATTGCCTTTTGTCTGCCCGAAGAGCTACCGTTGTGTTTTTGGCAAGAGTCTTGCCGAATTGATTTTGTCTTGGTGAGGACCCATCTGAGTATCGGCAAGAGCCTATTGGTGTCACCCCGAAAGCATTTCACTCCACTGGGATGTTCCCTTGAGCCCAGGGAGAGCCTGCTCGGTTGGCAAGACATCCTGCCGACCCTACCCTCCTTCTGTCCGAGCTCTTCTCTACCTTCGTTGAGACTCTCGCCGAACTCCTGCATTCTTTTTGAGCTCTTCTCACCCTTTGTCAAGACATCTGATGTCGGCGAGACATTAGCTTTAGTGATGCCGCCTTTCCTGTTGGGGAGACACTAAGCCTTCGACATGACCTCATGTCAAGCCTTAAAACCCTTGGCGAACTCTTCATTCGGCAAGACATTTGATGTTGGTGGGACATTCCAGCGAAGTCCCTTAGTTACACCGAGGTTCCTTTGTGTCGGCGGGACTCCTGCTGAAGACAACTGCATCAAGGTTCTTCCCTTCCTTTCGGTGAGACTTTCATCCTCGCCAAGACCTCTCGGTGAAGCCCCTCACTTTTTTTGAAAGCATCTCCTGCCCCGAGACTCTTCACCCATCGGTGAGACATTAAACCTTCGCTGGGACTTCTCACCAAGTGCTGTAGGTCTCCCCGAAGCCTGTGGTCACCGAGAGTCTTGGTGAATGATGATTGAATGGCCTATCAGCCAAGGAAAACCACGCGGTAAGAGGTCATACCGAAGCCTCTCTGTTATAGCGATAGGCTCTGCAGGCTCATTCGACATGACATAAACTAGGTCTCAGCGACCTGCTCAGGATGGAATAAATCAAACAGTCAGTCGGCCAGACAGTAGGAGAGTCTTGCCGACTTTCTCCTTGGACGATTTTCATGCTGAATCTTTCTAGGGTGAGCTCTCCCACTGATTCCCTATGACCTAGCAACATATGTAGAGCCTTTTCCCTTGTATGAATGTCCCACTAGCCTCTGAAGATCTAACACTTGATTATCTCACCTGATTTAACCGTAGGTGAAATGGAGGCAACAATTTTGGTGACCTTTGTGGGATGTTTGCCTGCTAAACATGAGAACCAGTGACTAGGCTTATCCATTGGGCATGAAGTCGCTAGAAAACTCAAAAAACTAATAAAACGTTAGTCCGCACATGGCCTCAACCTCATGAGATTCATATGACACAATAGGTTGCCACAAGGGCAAGACAGGGGAAACTAAAAAAGAAATATATACTGTGCTGAAACAACAATTATGGAAAACATAAAGCCTAAACTATTATATACAATAGGTAGACCTGTCAAATTTGAAAATAGAGCTTAAGGTGTATCCCATTGACTAGGATAGGAAGCACTTCACCTTCTGTTGTAGCTAGTTGATATGCATTGTGCTCCTTATAGCCTGTGATAATAAATGGACCAGTCCACATATTGTCGAACTTGGTGTGATGGCTCGGTTTTCTTTTCAGAACATCCCATTTGAGCACGAGGTCTCCCTCCTTAAAAAACTTTCCTGTAGCCTTCTTATCAAAAGTCTTCTTTGTCTGGAGCTGATGATCCTCCAAAGTTTTCATTGCTCTGTCCCTTGATTCTTCGAGCTCCATGAGCTCTGCATACCTTACAGACATTGGGTCCTATCCCTCAAGCATTTCCAATTGGTGAACAATGTCTAGAGCTAGAAACTCCATAGATAGGGGCAATCTTGCCTCTTTACCATAGACCAACACATATGGTGAATTGCCAACAGACCTCTTAGGGGTCACCCTGTCTGCCCAAAGCCCATTCTTTAAAATAATGTGCTAGGTCCTTTGATTATCCTCTATGGTTCTTTTAATGATCCTGATGAGATTCTTATTTGTGCTTTTAGCTAAACCATTGCCCTGAGGATAATAATTTGAAGAGGTGTTCAAATGAATACCATGTTTGACAGCCCAATCAGTCAGTTTTAATCCCACAAATGCAAGAGCATTATCAGATATGATGGAGTCAGGAACTCCAAATCTGGTGACTATATCTTCATAGAAGCTCAAAACTGAAAACTCCTTTGCTTCTTTCAAAGCAACCGCTTCTGTCCACCTTGTGAAATAGTCCGTAGCTATCAGCACCCACCTATGACCAGCACTGGAAGGTGGATTTATTGGTCCAATGAAATCAATGCCCCATCTCATGAAGGGCTGATCCACTTGAATTTGATGCAGGGGCATAGTTGGCAACTTTCCCTTTCCTAAAAACATAGTGCATTTGACACACCTTCTTGACCAGGAATATGCATCCTTGAACAGGGTGGGCTAGTAGTAACTAGCTCTCATGATTTTCTAGGCAGTAGTTCTGGGAGCAAAGTGACCTCCTGTAGCTCCATCATGAAACTCATGAAGCACCCTCTCAACCTGATCACTATGAATGCATCTTAATAAGATGCCACTTAGATCCCTTTTGAAGAGAACACTATTTACCAACACATATGGTATGGATTGCAATCTGAAATATCTCTTTTTAGCTCTATTCAAACCATATGGACACTCACCGGTCTGTAAGAAATGGGTCATATCTTGAACCCAGTTGGTTGTCCCTATAGGTACATCATCTTGAGCATTCTGAGGCACATTTATATTAGCAAGAATAACATCCTTTTTTGGTTCACTTCTGCTGTTTGACCCAGCAACAAGTTGCTCACAGAGACCTCTACCTCTAACCAGCTTGGTGATTTTAATATCTACATCATATTCCATGACTTTGGTGATCCACCTTGCTCTTTTTTCATTCAAATCTCTGTTCAATAAGAAGTCCTTCACACTTGAGTGTGCCACCATGATATGAATTTTGTTATGAGAGACTAAAGGCTTGAATTTCTTTAGGCTTCTGATCATAGCAAGAACATGCTTTTCTACAAAGGAGTACTGTTCATAATCAACCAATCCTTGACTGAAAAAGGCTATTGGTTGTTCTAAGCTCTCTTCATTTTTTTGAACCAATATTGCAGAAATGTTACTTGTGCTGCCATAAGCATATAGATAAAAATCTTTGGAAAAATTGGGATTTACCAGCGTAGGAGCTGCTGCTAAGGCCTCCTTGACCTTTTGAAAACTATTCTTGGCATCTTTTGTCCAACTGAAAACTGCATTTTTCTTTAACATAGCTATTAAAGGTTGTAGCAGGTTTGCAACATCAGGGATGAATCTTCTTAGAAAGTTGATCTGGCCTAGAAAGCTTTGCAAACCCTTCTTGTGATTAGGTAGCGGCAACTCAAGTATGGCTCTGACTCTCTCAGGATCAATAGTAATTCCTTGCTTTGACACTATATGTCCTAATAGTTTCCCCTCATGAACAACAAAGATACTCTTCTTTGGATTGAGAGAGATCCCAAACTCTCTGCATTTTTCAAAAACTTGCCTAAGATGTGACACATGTTCATCTGCATTCTTGGAATAAACTGTAATATCATCTAGGTAAACCAGTATAATTTTGTTGATCAAACCTTGAAATGCCATATCTATAGCCCTCTGAAACGTGGCACCAACATTGGGCAAACCAAAAGGCATCCTTTTGTATGCCATGGTGCCCCATTTAGTTGTGAAGGCAGTCTTAAACTGATCTTCCTCTTTTACCAGCACTTGATTATACCTTGAAAAACCGTCTAATAAGGAAAATCTTTCAGAGCCAACAACTTCTTGTAATATTTGTTCCATGGAGGGTAGCGGGTAGTGGTCTTTTAGAGAGGATCGGTTAAGATCCCTAAAGTCTACACAAAGTCTTATTTCGCCACTTTTCTTTCTAACTGATACAAGATTATAAACCCATGAAGTATGCTTAATAGGAAAGACAATACCCCCCTCGACTAGTTTAGTCAACTCTTTAATCATTAGGGGCTCAAGTTTAGGATTCAGGGGCCTTTGCTTTTGTCTTACTGGTTTAGCATCAGGCTCTAACTCAATGGTGTGTTGAGCAATGTGAGGGTCAAAACCTTTCAAATCTGAGTATTCCCAAGCAAAGACATCATATAATTCTTGGAATAAAGCAACAAAAGCTTGTTTATCTTCAGGAGAACAAAATTTTCCTATCTTAAGGAGCTTACCTTTGAAGATCTCCAGCTCTTCATAGTGTTCTTGTTTGATCTGCAAGCTAGCTTTACCCCTTTTAAGCTGATCGTCAGTACTAAAAATTGACTCCAGGGTAACAAGACCTTTGGGTAGCTTATTTGTCTTTAGCTGTATGACTTGATCACTATACTACTGCTTGAGTTTTGCTTGATTCACCATGGAGAATTGATCTTCTTTGAGCAAGAAAGAAAGGATCTGCTCATCACTGTCAAAGACTTGCTAGTGAATGCTATTATTGGGAATTGATGGCTTGACTACAACCTTCACATACTACTGCACTTTCTCTTTTATGATATCATTTGGAATGTCAAACTGTGCCCCAATGGCTGCAAGCCTGTCAGCATGCTTGTTCTGATTTCTTGGGATAGACACAAGGTTAAAAGCATCAAAATCTTCGAGCATGTTCCACACTCTGTTTCTATAAGACTTTAATGTGTCATTTTTAGCAACATTCAGGCCCCTTACTTGATTAAAAATTAATTCGCTGTCCCCATGGACTTTCAAGCTAGCTATTCCTCTCTTTCTTGCCCACTCTAGACCTTGAACAAGGCTTTCATACTCAGCAGTGTTATTAGAGCATGCAAAAGCGAAACGAAATGCAGAGTAGTATTTATCACCTTGAGGAGACACAAGCATTGCACCCCCTCCTGCCCCATTCTTACTTCTAGAACCATCAAAGAGCATCTCCCAAAGTCCATTAAGCGGTTGCAACAACTGATCTGCATCTTTCTCCAAGTTTGGAATCTCTGTGTTAGGTTCAAGAATGACATAGTTGCCCATACCAAATTATTGAATGAGGTCCTTAGGACTGTCCAATACGTTCTCAACTGCCCATTCATGCAGTAGCACATCAGGAACAACTTCTAATTGGAGTTCTTGAGCAACAACTAGTTCATTGTCAGAAAGAATGACACAACTTGTGTCTGTAGCAGCAGGAACAACATTAAGAGGACTTGGGTTGTATGTTTCAATGTGGTCTTTGTCCAACCTTTTAGAATTGATGGTAACCTTAGTCCCATATCTTGTTCTAAATAGCATATGTGACCAATCATCCGACACATAACCACCTATCTTGGCTATAAAGTCTCTAGATAAACACAAGGAAAAGAAAAGTGGAAGGTCTATGACTCATATGTCTTGAGGGACTAAAAAGTTTGGACAAGCATGGAGAGTGAGGTTTAAATCTTTGATAATACCCAAAGTGTTAACCGAAGTGCCATCCAATTGAGTCACTCCCTTCTCTAAAGGCTGGTATTTTAGTCCAAGCTTGTCAGCGATCTGTTTTGGCATGACAGAGTTGCTAGCTCCACTATCTACCATACAGTTATGGACTAATTTGTCACCAATAATCACTGACACATAGAAAGGAGGTGGTTTAACTTGTTTTTCAGTCCCTATGCAAGACTACTGATCATTTCTTTGAAAATCATTTGTTAACACAACTTTAACCTGACCTATTGGGGCCTCAAGTTCATTAGACATTTTCAAACTTGATAGGGCTGATTGTAACATATCCTTTTGACCGGGGATGACTAAAGAATCCCACATAGACATAGTTACATTTGTCCTTTTCATACTATCAAGAATGTTAAAAGGTAAAATTAGATTTTTATTGTGTACCTTTACGCTAGTATGATCAGCTTGTGTGTGTGGCTGCTCCCTCGTTGGGAGTTGTTGATTTCCTTGCAAACCACTAGTCACTCGAGAGGTAGATGGTTCCACAGCTACCGCCCTTCCTCTATCAGCTACTTGGTCAAGCTCAAATGCTCTCTTCTTTGCCCTGGTGTTAGCTGCAACCAGAGAGCTATCTTCATTTAACCCACATAATTCTTGACCTTGCCAGTTAAGCAGGGTTGTATCATTGTTGCATTGGTCCTGATGTTGTGGAGATGACTCATTGGGTGTATGCGGTCATGAACTTGATGCATTTTGTACCATCAGTGCTTGATTGACGAGTCCATTTGAACAAGTGGCCTAATTATGAGGTTGGTTACACGGGTAGCACCACTCATAATCAGCTGCTAAGTTGTTTTGAGTGGGAACCAGGTCTCTGACTGCACTAACAGGTGTTGGAGCATAGGCCTAAAAAGGCCTTGTGTTCACGCTTTATCTTGGGCCCTGATAATTGCCCTGATATTGCTATCTATTCCCTTGGAATTGCCGCTGCTGACCTTGAAAAGGCTGACTTGAGGCCTAATTTTGCTGTTGATAAGTCCTGGAATAGGTCTGTTGCTTTTCCAAGTTCACCAACTTGTTACCAAAAGTCTGTAAAAGACTTTTGATCTCTTGTAATTCATTTGATGAGCTTGAAGCGACACTTTCCTGCTTGTCAATAGTTGGAACAATAGCTGGTAGCATGGGTACAACTGGTAGAGGTGTGAAAGGAGGTATCTGCAAAGGGATGTTTGCATGAATTTCTAGAAATATTTGCATTGGTGGCCTGGGAGCAAGCTTACCAGCTTGTATTAAGCTGTTTTCAGCTCTGATAGCTATTTCAAAGGCATCTGGTAAAGACACCCCTCCCATTGACTAGATCATAACAACTATATCTCTGTTCAAAGCCCTCAAAAAGTATAAGAATGCATACTCTGGAGGTGGCCTCACCGTTGCAGGGATTCTATCCCAAATTCTTTGAAATCTAAAGTTGAAGTCATTCATCTGTTCTTGCAGAGCCCTCTTAATTGTAGTCAGTTGCTCCAATAAAGACAAGTTGTCAAACCTATCTTGGAATTGCTTATGCAATTTTTCTCCAAAATCATCCCATGTTGCAATTGAACTGACTGGTAGGCTCCTGTACCACTACACAACTCTTCCTTTCAGTGAAGCGGCTAGCAATCTCACTGCAACGTCCTCTTGCATTATGTGGTGGACTCCGCATAACGAAGCCATGTCTCTCAAATGTTCAATTGGAGTGGTTTGGTCTTCTCCCGTGAAATTGGCAGACTCTTCAAAGCTGCCATTGGCATGTCATTGTGTTGCGCCAAGTTCAAAGGACTCCGTCCATTGAAAGCAACAAAGGGTTGATTCCTTGGAGCGGCCATTGGAGGTATCTGAGGTGGATTGGTTGGTGCAACGAACTGAGACCTTACAGGTGGAGGAGTGGACTGAGTTCTTCTAGAATAGATGATTGTTGTTCTCCGCCTTTCCTCAACTCTGCTTTGTCTTCTTGGTGGTGACAGTTGCAAGTATTCGAAAGGGCCTGAGCTGCTTCTTGTTCGAATTCTTTTCATAAATTGGAGAAAGCGTTGATTTTTAGAGTTCTTCCTCCTTGTGGAGTCACCAAGTATGCCAAAGGACTTCTGTAAAGTCTGGAATTCACTGGTTACATACTAAACCAATAGTTTAAATTAATTTCAGTCCCATCGGGCGTGCCAGAAACTGGTGTCACCTAGAATTGCACCCTGAGCAAAGTTTACAAGAAACTGAGCATTCTAGAGCAACATTGGATCATTCCAAGGCTATGGGTCACCTATGGCTGAAATGAACCTCCGGAGAAGGCCGGCTTCCTTTGGGTATCACCTAAAGGATTGTTTCTTTGAGGGGAAAGAGGGAAGAGATGCATAAAAATGGAAAACTAAACCTATGGTGATACACCATATTAACAAGAAATCATGAAATGAACACAATAAGAACACACACTTGAAAGCCTAACTCGATTGATTTACATACCCAGAACAACCCCTTTCAGATTTAATGCTTTAATCCTAACAGGTTTAGTCTACACATCCACCTTGGGAAGGAAAGATCGATTTCACAACCTTAAGACATAAAAGAAAAAATGTGAAACACAGTTATAGACTTGCATGTGCAAATGAAAGATACAGAAATGAGAATCAATACAAACATGAACATAAACTTCCAAGGTGAACTCTATGCTATATTCAGGATTCTCTTTTGAGTTACAGGAAAACATACATTGATTGAGAAAGGATCAATTAAGAAATCACTAACTCTTCAGAGTGTGTAATTAGAACCCCCTATAAAAAGGCAAAAATTCCTTATATACAGACTATGCGTCAGCCCCTTAGGGCTTACAAAATATCCCAGTCTGAACAGAAAAAGATCTATCTCAGATCTTTGAGGAATTAAATGCAGAAGCCTGCATGTCCCTATCGTTGGTGTCAGTATGAAGAACTACTCTTGGAGAAGCCTTTTCCTGATCTTTTGTAGCATTAATTCTTCTGATCCATCATGTCCAGCTACTGAGTCCCCCGTTAAAGAGCCGCATTGAATGCCCCCCGAGCTCAGAACAAATATATGTTGTATTCATGTTGCATTTGTCCCGCATTGGCATTCCACGTTCTGATCAAACTACCATGGCTTGCCTCAGATCCCTCTGGTTAGTCGAGCACCTTTGGCTTTTGGTGAGACATCGGTCTGTCGATCAGACTTCATACAGAGCACCACTTCACTCTTTGCCGAGCTATCCACTGTACTGTCGGTGAGACAACACCAAGTCAGGGGGACTTCTCTCTGACTTGGAAATATACACCAAAAGCCCCCTTGTTGATGAGACATTAACGGGTCGCTAAGACCACCTGCCGAATTCCCTTTTGTCTGCCCGAATCTAAGCTACCGTTGTGTTTTTGGCAATAGTCTTGCTGGACTGATTTTGTCTTGGTGAGGACCCATCTAAGTATCAGAAAGAGCCTATTGGTGTCACCCCGAAAGCATTTCACTCCACCGAGATGTTCCCTTGAGCCCAGGGAGAGCCTGCTCGGTCGACAAGACATCCTGCCGACCCTGCCCTCCTTCTGTCTGAGCTCTTCTCTACCTTCGTTGAGACTCTCGCCGAACTCCTGCATTCTTTCTGAACTCTTCTCACCCTTCGTCAAGACATCTGATGTCAGCGAGACATTAGCTTTAGTGATGCTGCCTTTCCTGTCGGGGAGACACTAAGCCTTCAGCATGACCTCATGTCGAGCCTTAAAACCCTTGGCGAACTCTTCATTTGGAAAGACATTTGATGTCGGTGGGACATTCCAGCGAAGTCCCTTAGTTACACCGAGGTTCCTTTGTGTCGGCGGGACTCCTGCCGAAGACAACTACATCGAGGTTCTTCCCTTCCTTTCGGTGAGACTTTCATCCTCACCAAGACCTCCCGGCGAAGCTCCTCACTTTTTTTGAAAGCATCTCCTGCCCTGAGACTCTTCACCCGTTGACGAGAAATTAAACCTTCGCTGGGACTTCTCACCAAGTGCTGTAGGTCTCCCTGAAGCTTGTGGTCACCGAGAGTCTCGATGAATGACGATTGAATGGCCTATCAGCCAAGGAAAACCACACGGTAAGAGGTCATACCGAAGCCTCTCCGTTATAGCGATAGGCTCTGCAGGCTCGTTCGACATGACAAAAACTAGGTCTCAACGACCTGCTCAGGATGGAATAAATCAAAGAGTCAGTCAGCTAGACAATAGGAGAGTCTTGTTGACTTTCTCCTTGGATGATTTTCATGCCAAATATTTCTAGGGTGACCTCTCCCACTAATTCCCTGTGACCTAGCAACAGATGTAGAGCCTTTGCCCTTGTGTGAATGTTCCACTGGCCTCTGAAGATCTAACACTTGATTATCTCGCCTGTTTTAACCATAGGTGAAATGGAGGCAACAATAAGTTTGTTCATAGAGTCTCATATTTTAAATTTGGGAGACACTATTCATGACATTCATCTTCTCTTTGATGAAGTTGATTATTCTTTAGTTGTTGTGGAGGAACCTTTGGATCCTCTTCTTCATTCTCCACATGACCATTCATCATAGTTTGACGTGACTGTGGATACTTTTGAGCAGCATTTGGAGGAGGCATCTTTGTCTTTAGAGGAGATAGTTGAGTCTTTGGATCTTGTTCTACATAGATCTCTATGAGGTTCTAGATTGTCATCTTCATTAGTGTGGCCTAGAATGCCTGATTTGATGGCGGCAACTTTTGACATCGACATGGAGACACATGAGTAGTTTTCAAAGATTTCATACATTTTGAGCTTGCTTCCTTCATATTAATTTAAAAAATGGGAAGAAGTTCTTCATATACCTTTGGTTTTTTTTCTTCATAAGGGGAGGAACATTGTTTGATGATCATGGACCATCTTCTACATCTAGTTTTGAGCATCAACCATTGGTACAGTTTACTACTTGAGGGAAGACCACATAGTCTTTCTGATCCTTTCTATTTTGGAGGGGACTTCTTCGTTTCATGGGATTCTTCTTGTGTTGGGAAACTTGTTTTACTTTTCTCTCTTTTGGGGAGGAGTTTTGTCCCATTGGGTTTTCTCCTTTTCTCTGTTTGTGAGAGATCGTTTTGTACATGTGGGTACCTAATATGGCCTAGTAGTTAGGACCCATCTTTGTGTATTTTCACCCACCTAAGCTACGCGTAAGGGGGAGCGTTAGTGTAGTTTTTTTATTTTCCTTATGTTAGGGAATATTTATTTTTCGTACACACCTAATATGGCCTAGTAGTTGGGACCCATCTTTTTGTTCTTTCACCCACCTAAGCTACACTTAAGGGTGGTGTTAGTGTAGGTTTTTTATTTTCCTTATGTTAGGGAATATTTATTTTTCCTACACACATTATTAAGCTTGCTTAGGTTGTATTAGAATGGTTAGGATGAGGACATGTGGCATAAATCCATCATTCACATGTGTCACTCACACCCACCTTTGGGTAGTTGAGTCTCACACCCTATTTTGGATTATTATGCCACCTTTCATAACCATTTCTTGTCTTTGCCTAAGTAGGCATAACCATGTAATATGGCATTTACCAAGTAGGTAACACTCCCACCTATTATGGGAACTTGGGAGTTATTACCCCTCTTGGGTTTATTTGCCATTATTATGCTATATAAACAACACTCACCCCTTCCCTTGGATAGTAATATGGACTGCTAGTTCAATGCTAAGGGAGTGCTGAGTTTATCCATCTCTTTTCTTGCTTTCCTTCAATTATTTTGATCTTGGGTGGTTTCACAACCAAATACAACAAGGGGACTTTGGGATGCAAACTTTTATATCTATAAGAACTTAGAACCAATTGGAATGGTAAATTAAATATTGGTTTTACTAATTGAAAGGTGGAAAATTGTTGCTTTCTAGGGTTTAGGACCTAAAATGACAATCTTCACTCTCTCTCATTCAAGAAAAAACCCTAGAGATAACAATGCAAAGGAGAAAGAAATATTGCAATAGGGCTATTCTAGGGGCTAAATGTAAACTAATGAGGGGTTCACCACCAAGTAAAGACTTGGAAAGAAAAATGAAAAGCAAGATGTAATGCTAAACTCTTATATGATGTAGTGATTCACTAAATGACCTAAAAATGCAAATGAAACAAAACAAAAATCTATAGTATGGAATGCATGCACTTGGAGATTTGAAGATGACTAGAAGGAGCTCTAAAATGCTAGAAATTATAACTTTAATGCTGATTGGGAGTCATACGCCAGGATGGGTGAATTAGTTCTAGATTTGGGTTTCTATGCATGAACAAGAATCTGGCAAATGGGTATTCGAATCTGTAAAAATTTGAATGTTGACCTAAACTAGGACTCATTCACCAAAAGTGGTGAACCGGTCTGGAGTTAGGGTTTTTTGGAACTTCAAAGTATGAATCTAGTCTCCAAGGTCTGCTTTGTGCTTCCCAATTGATTTATGGATTCAAAAACTTGATTTGCAACCTGTAGAATCTCTCCAAGTATTTCTAATGCAAGGTGATGACTTTGAAAACTTTAGGCACTTTGAAAACTTTCTCCAAACTTACTCTTCAATGTGTCTTTAGTCTAAACCTACAAAATCAAACACTAAAGAGAGGGAAAAATGTTTTGTTAGTGGAAAGGTGTTTGCCTTGGGGTGATCCCACAATAGTGGTTTACAATTTTTGGCCAAACTGGACACTAAAATTATTATTTTTAACTAAATCTTCACATTCAGGAACCTAAAGCAGCTAAACCATGAGGAATTTGAAGATGATGAAAACTAGAGTCTCGTCACATTTTTTCTGCAGATTCTGAAAATATTTTTTTCAAAATTTTTGGAATCAGATTGTACTTCTTTTTCCATTTCCCACAAAAACTAGTTTTTTTCAAAAAACAATATTTTAAAAAAGTGACGCACACTGTATAACACAACTTTTTTTCCATGAAAGATAAAATTCTAATTATTTCAAATTTAGATTTGTAACTCCAATATCTAGTGCTTCCACTTGGTTAGATAGTTATTTATTGAATATTTTTTCTTAAATCAATTTTCAAAGTCAAACCAATTACAATTCAAACATAGTGCGACCATATAACGCGTAACTTTTTCTATATATATCAAAATTTAATTTAATTTTTTTTGTTGGATCAAGGAATCCAATATTTGGTACACTCAAATTTTTCATTTTCTTTTTGATAATCTACTATTTTTCCACATGTGCTAAATAGAGACCTTCATTTTCGGTGAAGAATCTATGTTTAATAAAACTAAAAAAAAATACATAATAAAAAAACATATAAAAATTATATTCATTGGATAGCTCATTTTGATGACTATTTGATTCCAAAAGGGTTTTTGAAGACTTCTCCATTTTCATCCTCAACCCAAGCTCTGAAGCATAAAAAATAGACTTTTTTTGTGTCTTGGGAGGGGGATGAGGGGCAAGGGGGTTTGCAAGGGGGGGTTCGAGCAAACCCCTAGAGGTTCACTCGAACTAGGGTTCGGCCGAACCATGGTTCGAGTGAACCTCTAGGAGGGGGTTCGCTCGAACCCCATTTGCTATGCATTTGTTTGATTTTTTGGTGGCCAAAATTTAAAGGGGTTCACTCAAACACTAGTTCGAGTGAACCCCTAATGCGTTTAGTCGAACCAATAGGTTTGTATGAACCCCAAAAATTAATTTTTTTGCTTTGGGGTCATTTTTTGTGAGTTTTCCTTCACTTGAATTGTAAACCACTATTGTGGCTTCACCACTTGGTTAAACCCCGTTTTGGTATTCAAACCTTGAAATAGAATGAAATAGGAATGGATAATGATGAATGAACAAAATATGATATTGAAACTCACCAAACCCTAGAAATAAGAGGTTGTAAACATGTATGAGATGGCTCCAATGGATGTAGATCTTGATTCTTGCTTCAATAGGATAGATCTTGAATGAAATGCTAGCTTGAATCATAAAGCCATACATCACAATTGTTAGCTAAAAAAAAAACATGATGCATAAAATCTTTGAAATGATACTTGATGCATGAATAATGCTCTAAAATGCTTGATAATCATATCTTGAAGACTCTTGAATGCTCTTGTGAACTCAACTTTTCTATAAGGATGCTCATTAAAATTGCTAGGTGTAAAATGAGTGAAAGAAACTTGTATTTATACTTAATTATTCAAGAATTCTAGAAATTACAACACTACAAGCCGACATTAGATCTAGGAGGATAAAATTCCACTAAAAAATTGAATTAATTTTAATTTTGGGCCACATGAGACTCATTTTCCCAAGGTGGTGAATGAGTCCCATTAGGCATAATTTATGGGACCACTTTTAAAAATGCTTAGAAAGGTGTGAAACTAGGTTTGTGACCCAAAAACCTAGGTGGGACTCATTCACCCAAGTTGGCGAATGAGCCCTAGATCACTAAGTATAGGCCATTCAATTTGAAACACCTTAATTATGATTGGATATTATTGATTTGTGTCAGGATTATCCTTGAAAAGATACATCAAATGAGGCTTGTGGATGTAAAATAAGGCCAATTAAAGAATAAAGAAGCCTAATTATTAATGACAGCCCTAGAAAAGTGTAAAAGTGTGTTACATCACTTTACAACACTCCAAATAAGGCATTATTAAGGTATGCATTTTTGTTAAAAAGAGGTTTATTAGTTTTAGTTAATTGATAAAACCTTAGAAAGGTGTGAAAGTGTGTTACAACACTTCACAACACTTTTAGAAAGGTACCATTTAAGTTCATTAGTTCACAAGGGCCCAAGACCTAATGTGAGTGTGTTAAACACATTACAACACTAAGTCAAAGCATCATTAAGCCCAATTTTACAAGGGGGGCCCAAAAATGTGTGAAAATGTTACCAATGACATTTTTTGACACTACTAATCAAGGTAGTTGACCCTACCACATGAGAATTTAATATGGTTGAAACCATTCTTAAAATTAAATAATAGACCTTGATATATTTTAAATAATTTAAACACTTACCTAATTATGGTGTAAATGTATTAAACAACCACAGGGAAAAAAATTTGAAAAAGGACAAATTTATGAAATAAGGCACTGGTTGAGTTGTTAAGGATGTTCACTCTTTTAAGTAACAGTTAGAAAAAATAAAGGATATAAAATTGTGCATGAGGGTTCAAGACATGACCTAATGTAACTAATGTTGTATAATGACCAAATATGTTCACTTGGTTCATAACAAAGAAACTCAACAAAGTATTGGAAAACATGAAATTTTTTCATTCCAAGATGTTCAAATATAATCATTAATTGATGCACTATAAATAATATGTGACCATCATCAAGGATTAATAGAACAATAAAGATAACATAGAAAGATACAAAAACATACCTCAAACTTCAAGAATGGATTTGATCAATTTCCCAATTGTGTTTTCTTCATTTTTGGCTTCACACACCTTCAAAATTAGAACTTTTTAATAACTTATTTCATATTCAATTTTCAATTCTATATCAATATAATAGAATTAGTACAAATTATCAAAACAATGATTCTATATTATCAAATTCAAATAAAAAACATGATAATTAACATTCCAACACTAAAACATGGAAAAATTAGTTCATAGAACCAAATTTAGCCTAAAAACATGCAATTTACTTCTTCTATGTTGATAAAAAATATGGTGAATATGCAAACAATTCAATCAAGATATGTCCTCAACACCATAAAAAACAAATTTATTTGTCGGATAATGCATAGAATATAGAAAATAATACAACATCTGGGTCATAAATCATGAGCAACCCATGTGTTTTTTTATTGTTTCTTATGTTTGCTAAAATACAAGCATGTTATAAAACACTTGTGCTATCACTTGCATGGAGTCCAATTCCAACATGAAGAGGTGGGGAAAATTAGAGAAAACTCTAAGAGATAGAGAGAGGATGAGGGGATAAAGGGAGGGAGGAAGGGAGGGAATGAGGGGGAGAAAAAAATAGACATAAAGAAAGATAGATGGAGACATAATGAGAGAGAATGAGTGATAGAGAGAGGTAGGTAGGTAGGAGGAGGGAGAGGAGTGACAAAGATAGAGACATAGGGAGGGAGTGAGGGAGAGGTAGTGAGGAGAAAAAGATAGGGAGGTGATGTAGAGAAAATAAGAGAGTGAGATAGAGATAGGTGCCATCCTAAACCCTCCATCATCAATCATAAACCCTAAGACCTAAATCGAATACCCTAAACTATAAACACCAAAGCTTAAAAACTAACATTAATAATTTTAATCCCTAAACACCAAACCTTGAAACCTAAAATTAATCCATAAAAATAACATTAAACATTGATACCCTAAATCATAGGCCCTAAACCAAATACTTGAAATTGTAGGCCCTAAATTATAAACACCAAATCATAAAACCTAACACTAATACTTTTAATCCATAAACCTTAGAACCTAAACACCAAACCCTAAAGCCTAACACTAATCCCTAAATAGAAATGAAAAAATAATACCCTAAATTGTAAACACCAAATCTTAAAACCTAACATTTATAATTTTAATCCCTAAACTATAGGTCCTAAACACCAAACTCTAAAACCTAGCATTAATCCCTAAACATTGATACCCTAAAAAGTAGGCCCTAAACTATAAAAACCAAACCCTAAAACCTAACATTACTAATTTTAATCCCTAAAATATAGGCGCTAAACACTAAACCCTAAAACTTAACATTAATCCCTAAACACCAAACCCTAAAACCTAACATTGACACCTAAACTCTCAACATTCAACCATCCATCATAAAACCTAAGACATAAAACCTAAACCATGAATAATGCTTTAGTAGAAGGACATGCTACTACAAACTAGCATGAATGGACCATAGTTTATGATAGTCCTCCACTCAGACCAAGGTAACTTTAGTAATGATTGTCTTAAGTGTAATAGTTCTAAGATGACATGAAATAGATGAAATATATTCATGGATGAACAAGTGATAATCATAGAGAAGGTAGGAGGTAGAGGAGAAAATGTCTTTTTTTTTTTCTTATATTGTTTTTATTTTGAAAAGTGCAATAATTTTTTTTAGTAAATTGTAGTCATGCAGACCACTCCCTTATATATAAACAAGTTTTGTAGTGCCTTCAGAGTTGAAATAAACAACCAAACCCTTGAAAATTTTCTTCTTTCGCTAACATTGGAAAAATTTCCAAATTTCGTTTAGCTGTCATATGACTGGCTCTACACATTTAGTGAGTTGAGTTCTTAATCCATGGGACAAGATTACACTCATAAACAACTTCAATAGACATCACCACCTCTCAAAGTAGGTTATCAAATAACTTGTCGTTCTAAATTCACAAGTTTTGTCTTAGAGCTCGGAAGTAGAAAGGAAATGAGTTGCCAATGTCTAAATGTTCAAGCATTTGTACTTAATAACATTCATGAAACATGACCACTACAATGTGAAAGAAAAGTTAAGAATCAGGGAAAAGTATAGTAATGATGTTTAAATTTAGTTTGTTGGATATTCATTTAGTATTTTTTTGTTTGGATTATGTTACAAATTACATAACACAAAAGTAAAAACATGCATGTACATACAAACATAGAATTCATATTATACTTCATAAATATATATTTATAATTTTTTTTTTAATGAGATATAAAATTATTAACAACTGTAATGACTCTTATCCAGTTATTCTTAAACTATATTTCCTTCAATGACCAATATTTATAGATATTCAATGATCAAAGATAAATATTGACCTATAAAAAAAAGATAATTATTTACCATTTTTGATAATATAAATAGAATAGGGTGAAATCACAATACTGTGTCTCACTTTTTTCCCAAGATGGACATTTACATTAATATTTTTAACTGAATCTTTGTAAAACCCCATCCCACAACCTAGAGGATGATCCACACTGCGGAAGCACAACTATTTTTTTTCTTAAAAGTTAAAACGAGGCAAGTAAAGTATCCTACTCTAACCACATACATCCTCTAGGCTACGCAACGCATCTACATGTGAATAGTATTACTTACAAAATTTAACCAACTATAGCATATGAATATTAAACTCAAGATACAACTTACAATAAAACATTAAACCATTTCAAGATAAATCTAACACATAGAAATGTATTAAACATATTTCCACAGATACAACACTATTAAATCCAATAATGAATAGATCATAAATATTATTACAATTACATCACAAAGGTTCACCTCGATACAAATGAGGTATTACAATTATACATATAGATCCATAGTTACAATGAAGAAAGAGAAGAACAACTCCAGAGAACCACACGAGCTCTTTGAATAAGAAGATCTCGCTATCACGAACAGGAAGAGAAACTCAACAGGGTAAGATGCACGCCACCCAACCATCTGGTACCTGTAGGCCTAGTCCCCATGCTAGGAGATAGTAATAGGAAACCAAGAAAACCTATTACCTCTAGACACATGCAATATACATAAATACATCACAGAATAGATAAACAAGAACTAGGGTCACATTGCTTCCAGAATCACAAAATCAAATACCAACACAATACACTAAACTGACTATTGACATAGGAGGAGTGTCATCACAAAGGTTGCATGGGTTATCCAAAGGAGATATTCCTAGGTCCTGACCCCCCTCTAGGGTTATTCTAGTAACCTCTCACGATTCCGGCCCCACATGCACACCAGTGCGAAATCGATTATCTTTCGAGAAGACAAGATAACGATCTAGCCATTCCAGACCTTCCTGACTCATCTCAAGTCTCATACAAGCCCTTGAGCCAATGAGCGAGGCTAAATATCTTGTTATATGTGTTAAGCTAATAAACTATTTAATTCCCACTTGATTATACTGACTTCCACACGAGTTATCCTGGGACCACTTTGTGTCCCGGCCCTCACTGAAAGCCACTCCCCTATCGACAACACATAACTCAAACTACATGTCAAGGGTAAACAGTGCACTAAAAACTAATAACAATAACCAATACACCTCAAAAGGTAACACATCTTGACGGATGTCCAATACAGAAACTCAATACGTGCACTACCCAAGAAACTCAAAGGGTGAACTAAAGTTACCACAACCCTCTCACAATTACAACTCTGGAAAACTTAGATTCACATATTGACATATACTTCCCCCCAATACACAATTACAGAAACATGTGTCTTTCAAATACAATTCAATAAAATAACAAATCCTATCCTTCGGATTTCGTAAATCCATTATAATCAATTCTTGTATATTAAAATACATCATCCAAAACACTATTTCAATTTAATAAACTAATAACAAAATAATTAAATATTCCACTTTCAAATTTCAACTGCTCTTAATACTTAACTCAATTTCCTTAATTAAATATTTAATATTTCTAATTAAAACATCTACTTGTGCATTGCATGCATTAATTAACAATATAATATTTCTTTAAATAAAAATATATATATTTTCTAATTACATAATCTAATTATTATTTTCCAATGTTTATTTTAAAATATCAAATTGTGCATGTGCATGAACCTATTTAAAAATGCATTTAAATATTCTAAAGTTATATGCAATTTTTCTTATATATACTTTTAAACAAATAAATAAATATATATAAATATAAATTAACAATTTTCAGACAACCCTAATTATAAATCTAGTATGTTGCGACTTTAATAACTTTTGTTTTGTGCGCAATCAAGTCCTCTAAAACATATAAAAAATTCAGCCCTACCTAGTTCGTAAATTGCAAGTTATGATTAATTTACTGACGCACTCTCTGCTATTTTGATTTTCAAATTACCAGAGGTTTCCAATTAATTCAGTTTTCCTAAATTTATCAGAAGATTTCATTTTCAATCCTATAGAGGTTTTCTAATTCCTCTATTGTTTTATTTTTAATTTTCTATTGTGTTAAAATCCATTCCCTACAGGGATCTAAATTTTCAACGGTAATTTACCATTTTCTACAGAAGAATAAATTTTATTTTTCTATAGAATAATAAATTATATTTTCACAGGAACATGTTTCTAAGTTTTGATTTAAATTCAACAGAGGTTCAATAATTTCGCTATAATTTCCTCTTGTATAAATCTATTTTAAATACTTAATTTAAATAGAGGATCTAAATATGTTCTTCTACAAAGTTCAATTTTCAAAGCAATATTTAAAAAAAAAACAAAAGCTTCTACAGTAATGAAAAATAATTTCCTAAACATTTCCAATTTGCATAATAAAATAAATTTTCAATTTCAAATTTCACAAAACAGTAAAGAACCTGCTACAAAAGAATGTTGCCTCAAGAAAATGTTGCTGAGCTTCTCTATAATTTCAATTCCCAATGTAGCCAAAACTTTCTTCAATGCAATTGCCTCCTTCCAGAAGACACAACAAAAAACACAGCCAAGAATTCTACAACAAAATAATTCTAAAACAATTTTCTCAGAGAGATCCACAATTTCCTCACCAATTTTCCACAACCCATACAAAACTTTTCCCGTGAAACAACTTTCTTTACCTTTCCCCAGAAATCTCCTCCATGAATGAATTTTCAATAATTAGATCACAAATTTATAACTCTAGTTATCTTAAACAAAATATCTTTTCCATCAACAGTTTAGATATTTTCCATTCACATGCATTTAAATATAATAAAACAATTTACTAATTACAACCAATTTAAATATTCTTATTTATTTAATTACCATTTATTTTAATAATAAAATTTACTCAACAACATAACCAAATTAAATTAATTAATTAATTAATCTTAAAGTCTTCAAAACAATAATTCATTTAATTAAATATTTAAATTAAATACATATTTAATCTACCAAATTAAATTTGCACAATAATAAAATACCCATAACAACAATGATTAAAACTAAGACCAAACTCAAACTGACGACACACTGTACTAGGGTAAAGGTATGACTAGGTAGCTTGCTACTATCTCCCAATATTACTGTTGAGTAGTGAACACGGTCAGACCTGTGAAACCAGGTGAAGCTAATGTCTTGTACCTACAATCCTGCAAACATGTAAATGTCGCACATGTATATAGTTAGTAATTTCATACACACTGTGAAGAGAGAATCACGGAAATCATAGGCCACTCGCAAGCAAGTGATGCAATACCGTTCTCTTCACCAATACAATGTCACATCAACTGACGAGATAATATATCAATTAAACTACCATAAACAAATATAACAATGTCATCACAACTAAGCATCTATGCAAACATAAAACATATTAACAAAATTCATCATGCATATAATGTGTCATCACATCAATATAGTCTATCATCGCTCCACTGTCAGCGATAGAATAACCACAACATAAAACATAGTCTAACAAAGTATCCGAGCTATCAAGAAAACATAACAAATCGGAGGGGTGTTACAATCTTCATCTTCTGAGACCTATAGTAGCTAAACCATAAAGAATGTGAAGATGATGTGAACTAGTGATTTATGAAAATTTGTGTGTAGATTCTAAATATATATTTTTTTCAAAAATTTCAAAATAAATCATGAATCTTTCAACATCTCCTTTCCTTTCATAACTGATTTTAAAGAGAAAACAACATTTTTAGAAAGTAATATTTGTGTCGTACAATATAACTTTTTTTCTATAAAGGATTAAATTCTAACTTTTGGAATATAGATTCTCAACATCAATATCTAGGGAAAGGATATTTTTTCATAATTTTTTGTTGCATATTTTTTTTAAAATTAATTTTTGAAGTCACTGTAACTATAATTTGGACATATATGTGTGTAGTATGACCTAACTTTTTGTGTACATATTGAAATCCAATTTTTCTTTTTTGGGTGAAACAAGGAAATCAATATTTAGGGAATGAGTATTTTTTGATTTTTTTTTTACAATGATTTACTATTTTTCTACCTTTGCACAACAAAGAGCTTGATGTTCAAAGAAAAAACTATGTTTAGTAAAAATTGAAAAATTAAGTACATGATAAAATGAAAATATATCAAACCTATACTTGTTGGAAAGTTAGTTTCAAGGGCTACAATCTTGAAAACTATAATTTTTAAATGATGTTATTTAATCCCTCAAAAGGTAAAGAAAAAGTCTTTTTTTCCAACATTTTGATAGATGTGAAGGAGACTCCATTGTGGATATGATTTAATAATATAGGGGTTATGTCCAAGGGGGTCTTATCTATCCCTCTCTAATTAAAACCCTTTAGATGGAGCGTCTCAAGAATTAAATTATTTATTTTTCTAAAAATAGTAAATTTAGACAAAAATTAGAACATCCTAAAAGTGAGACACAGTATTGTGGCAACACCCAATACTCATGCCATACAAGGTTTGTTTGAATGTTAAATAACATGATAAATGACTCAATAATGAATTCATTTTGAATTGGACTCATTCTTTGTTATTTTGCATGCGCAATTGAGTCGTTTAACTATCACTTGACTTCAACTCTTTTGATCATCCATATTGAAAAGCCTCCAAATTAACATTTATATCTTTCTTAATTCTAATTTTATTGGTTGTTGAAGATAGGTGGAAAATATATGTTGTTGTCAAATGTTCAACTAAATTGTGATTCACGTTTCTTACGAGTGTATCGAGGAAAGAGGGATTAAAAATGGTGGTGGTAACTGCTAAATTACCTGCCAGAATTAGTTATCAGAGGGTTTGCCTCTGAGTTTTACTGCCCCAGAAGAACTCGTTAATTCCAAATGTGAAAGGTGCAGCTTCATTCTGAGTAACTTGGACTGCATGTATACTGTCCCTTTCAGTATATCTGGCAATGAAATTTGCACCTTTTAAAATCATACTAAATAAACATACAATCTTTGTTTTTATCAATTTATTCTATTTTGCTCTTTT
The DNA here is from genome assembly GCA_007258455.2 of Sequoia sempervirens. NCBI lineage: Eukaryota > Viridiplantae > Streptophyta > Pinopsida > Cupressales > Cupressaceae > Sequoia > Sequoia sempervirens. Next base: position 194,386 of record VDFB02057714.1, read on the forward strand.
CTATTTGTGCATTCTTTGTCATTAATATGCAAGGTTATTTTAAATATGACATCAAAGCTAAGTTCACAATGCAAGGAGTGTTTAAGGGATAGACCATGGATTAAGAAGTTTACAATTCTAAAAGAAAGGTTAACTTTCAACTGGGTAGATTCATATTGTTAGGAATAGCTAGCGAAATAGGTGAACAAATCAAGATGGTGCAAAAGTTCAATGGAGAAAACTTTCATATGTGAAAGGTGAAATGAACATGTTTCTCATGAGAGTAGGTCTATGGAAAATATTTGTTGGGATTGAATTGAAACCTATTAATAGAGAGGCAACAACCATGTAGGAGGAGAGTTGGAAAAGCATTAGCAATCATATTGCTTAACTCGAAGGATTCACGACTATTGTATGTAACTAGTATAAAAATCTCAAGGAAGGCTTGGTAGACTTTATGTTGAATATTCAAGATGGGAATAATGAAATTACTCTACTTTTAAAAGAAATTATTTCATCTACAAGTGGTTGATGAAGAATTAATATTGTCACACATAAACTTGAAATCTTAGAAGAGGATATTTTTGTAGTGTATGAAATTTGACCCAATAGAGATAAAGTAGTCATCTCCATCAAATGATCACATTGAACAGTACAATAGGGACAACTATTTATTTTTAAGGGAGAAGCTAATCTACTACTAATCTAATAGAAAGAGCTTATTATTCTAACTAATCCTAATATATTTTACTTTGGAGAAATTGTAGCGTTTAACATTTCAAAAAGAGAAGTATTAATAGTTTATATAATATAAATTCATAGTTTTGTTGAGTTAAGAGTAGAACTATAAATAAAAAGTAGAGAAAAACCTAGACATGACATCTAGAGGTCTATGTGAAGGATGCCATAGTGTAGCATGGATGTCTAAACATCATAAGTTATGGTTTTTATGATAGGAGCTACCTGATATCATATTTCCCTCAAGAAACATGCCCAATATGTACACAAATGAAACTAGCACTATCAGGTAGATCACTAGTTAATAACATAAATAAAAATAACAAGATTTAACTATTCTGTTCACATGAAAATAATGAAATAACAAGGAAATATAAAGATATGTGTAAACTCTTTGTGTGATTGAATATCTTTTTCAAGAAGAACCTTTAGCTATAATAATTAAAAAAAATTATTTATAGCTATTTGTGAGATTTCCAAGAATGGTCAAGCCCCTATGTTCAACAAACAATTAGCATGTAGAAAATGGTAAAATAGAGTGTGTGTTCTTATCCTAAGTGTATCTAAAAATTAAGACCAATGACAAATACAAGTAGAGTGAATCAAAATTAAGTAGCAAATCCACCACAACATAGCTCATTATTGCTACAAAAAAAAACTAAATGACCATATAACACAACAAAAAAATTAATTAAAAAATTTGATATCTTCAATACTTGTAAATAAATAATTTTGAGATTGGAAAACTTTTGACAAGTATATTGCATGATATACTTTAGTTTAAGTCATTTTAAACCCCAAATGTGCCATGAAATAAAATTCATAAAAGATGGGAATCAAGCAACATATTATCACTATCAACCTCATCAAGAGCTATATAACAATTTCTTAAGAAATCTTCCTTTTTGAGCCTTTAAAATAATCTAAAACTTCCTAACTACATCAAGATTATTGGGCCATGAGGTTGGGTTTTCCTAGCTCATATTATCCTTCCATGTTACGACTATGAATATTGCAAGATCTTTAGATAATGGTCAATCGAGGAGATGCTACAAAAATTGGAGATGTTTATATAGTAGTTAAATGAGAAGATTGAACATTGGAAATAAATATAGTTATATAGAATTGAGGCCTGATTGCTTCTTTGGAGGACTCCACAATGGGACATGAAGTGAAAATATCATTCTCTTTATTAATAGGCTATGAAATCTATGGACCAATGGCTTGATTTTGAGTCTCTCCATAAATTGGACGCTTTGCTCCATTATTGTGTTTATTGTTCTTGCTACCTACTATGATCTAGGCATCCTCATTTTTAAGGAGGACCATCTCTAAAAGGCTTGGGGTGTTGGGTGAGAAGAGGATAATCACTGATTTTATTCTTAGTGGGTTGACACTTGTAACAAGTGTTGGGTAGGTTTAGGTACATCAATTTTGGGTGAAGTATTATATATATATATATATATATATATATATATATATATATATATATATATATGCTAATAAAGCCTTTGATGTTCTTAGACAATTCAACTTTAATGCGAACTCTTTTATGGGGACAAAATAAAAAAACCTATCTTGCTCAATAGGAACCATGTGACCGAAAGAGGTAATTAAAGAAATGTCACAAAGGTAGGAAGACTAGGAAAGTCTACCTAGACTAGATCCTAGATTGCATTCTCCTCAAAGAGACTAATGTTTCAAGTCTAAGGGGAAAGGAGCAATAAAAAAATTACAAATATGCTAATGACCATATGAGAAAACACAATTCACAAATTTTAATTAAAAAAGTTAAAAAAAATGTTTTTGGGTGAAGTTTTGAATAGTTTCCAAATGGGCTCTATATTGGGTTCATGTGGAACTCAACTAATTTGTTAGCATTCTTTTAGAGAGGATTCTCCTAACAAATTACCCTACTATGGTAAAACTTTCAAGCCATTTAGATGCATTGTCAAAATTATGAAGTGTTAATACAACATAATGAACAAAGGATTGACATTGTGCACTACTTTTAGAATAAACTCAAGACATTGCCAATTCTATTGTCTTGCATTTTCAAAATGGTAATCTAACAATAACTACTAGATTGCTAAGGCTAAATTGATAAAATACCACTAAAAAATACTGTTAAGAACCACAATAATTATGACAAACTCTTCTTTTCAATATAATATAAAATATGATGACGAACAAAGAACTAATAAAAAACACATATAAACTGAAACAAATAAAAACCCAAAAAACCTGTCAACAATATTCTTTAAATTTTTATCATCATAAATTTTCCATAATTTTAATTGAATTGTATATTTTCTTCTTAATAAAATATAAATAAGAAATAATAAAAATATACTCTAACATCAGAATTAAAATGTAATGAAATAGGTATAATACAGTTTAAGAACAAGCCAAAATAGGTTAGACCGTTTCGCCACACAAGCTCATGGTAATATATGATTAAAACTGTTCTGATGATCACGTTGGATTACAAGCACAGACCAACCTGCGGAATAATAATGTCGACGTCATTTACGCCTAACTTTTTTTATCCTCCAAATAATGATTAAATAGTTGATAATAATCTTAATTCATGTTTTTTATCCTTCAAATAATGATTAAATAGTTGATAATAATCTTAATTCATGTTTTTTATATGAATGAAGTGTAAAATTTTTATTGTACGTTTTTTATTTTTTAAAGATGTGGGTAAGATTTTTGAAAAGATTCTAATCCTTTTTCACATATTTATAAAAAAACAAAAAAATTCAACTAATCAAAAAAATATTTAACACAGAATAACGTCACAAAGACTAGACAATGACAATAAATTGTTTATTTATTTTTAATATGACTACACCGTCACAAAGACTACAGTAACAACAAATTGTTTATTTATTTTTAATATTATTTTTTTGATTGGTTGATTTTTTTTGTTTTTTATAAATATGTGAAAAAGGATTAGAATCTTTTCAAAAATCTTACCCCCATCTTTAAAAACAAAAATGTGCAATAACAATTTTACACTTCATTCATATAAAAAACATGAAAAATCACAAGAAGATATCAACTATAATATGAATTCTTCGTTTGACTGTGTATATTCTCTGTACATGCATGTCTGTGCTTCTGTATTATGTATTTTTTAAATGCTTATTATGGGATCAACATCATTGAACTGGAATATTATTTCTTTTAATGGTTAAATAGTCAATTGTAATTTTATTTTACTCACAGTAAAATAACAAATAGTTGTTTTCTTTTTATTGGTCAAAGTAGGCTGTCAACATATGCATCATAAATGCATCATAAATTTTATATTAAAATTACAACAGATCAACAAAAACAACATTAATTTTATTTTATATTAGATACATTTAATTATTTTATTGATTAAAATTTATAAAATAATATAATTTTTCATATCAATTAATGAATAAAATAAATACAATCAAATGTTGAGTAGATTCCCAACAAAATGATTTCAAACATTGTTAATATTATGAACATTCTGACTAATTCAGAGCACAATGCCATTTTTCACGAGCTTTATTGAATATAAATGCATGAACCTGTGGGTATTGGCAAACACATTTCTCTTCTTCTTCCAAGCTCTAAGAAAAAACTTGTGAATATGGATGCAAGTGATTTGATAGCCTACCCTGAGAGGCTCTGTCTGTTTAAGTTGCTTCTGAGTGTGTTATTGCCTCGTGGATTAAGACCCCAACTCACTAAATCAGTAGACCCACTCATATCACAGTTGGATGAGAGCTGGAAACTGAAGGTCTCACTTATATTAATGAAAATTGTGAAGTATGTTGCAGGACCCTTGAAAGCATTGGGTATCTTGATAGAATTTCTTCTGAACCTGTTTTCTCATAATGGGGGATTGTTAAAAACCCTGTTCAACTTACTGAACGGTAACTATACTTTATTTTTTTCAATGATTTGATATGTTCTCAAAAAAATAAAATTGTGTAAGCAGTTTTAAATCATTTTTTTTAATCATGGATCATTTTATATGTTTTTTCTCGCATCAGGCAAATTCACTACCAGCAATTCACCATCAACAATTCATCCTCAACAATTTGCTGTCAGTGTCATGACATATTCATTGCATGTATAATGAAATATGTCACAGCGATGAATTACTGACAGTGAATTGTTAGAAATTAATTACTTTTATTGAGATGAATTACTAGTACTGTGATGAATTGCTGAGAGTGAATTTTCTTAGAACCATTTTTTCCATCTTTCTTCACTAAAAATATAATATTTTTGGATGGGATTTGATAAGCCCTTTTTCTTGGCTTAAGACAGCAAAACACCTGAGATTATGTTACTGCTTTCTGATTTTCTTCTATTTCAGTCTTACACTGTTAGGTAGTTATAAATTTGGTGGACAGATTCGTTCTCAGATGATCTGAATCCCTTCTGTAGAGTTTTTTAGTAGTTTGTTGACTAATGATTGGATGGACTGTTTTATACAGGAAGCATAGTCATACCCAAGAGAGGATCAGAGGACTTTTTAAGTGTGATTGGCCATTTAGAGCGGCGCACAGATTTGTATAACAGAAACTCTGAAGCAAAGGGTGGTTTAGTCATGGAGCCTGGTGATCGTTTCTTTGCAGATATTTCAGCCATGGCTTCAACCTTAGCTTACGAAAACAAGTTGGTTATCAGGAAAAGAGTCAATCAACACTGGAAGGTAGGGTGCTGAATTTTATTTCACCTTGTTTTAAAATCAGACAACAGAGAAATCTATTCAAAATTTTCTCTGACTGAACGAAAATGTCCAATTTTTGCAGATGCATTTTGTGGAGTTCTTTGACTTTTGGGACGGTATGGAAATTTTCTGGAAAAACTAAGTCTAATGAAATCGTGAATTACGACGTTTTCAATATAGATTGATTAGTTAAATTGATATAAATCAATATGTTGAAAATCTCTTTATTGTCATTTTTATCAATATAGAAGAGAATTTGTGTCAATATTCTTTTGTCTTTATTATAAATTCATTATCAGTTGCACCAATGCTCTACATATATATTTTTAAAATTAGGTAACATCTATATATTAGTTGCATCTTCATGAATACTAAATGTTGATATGGGTAACTTACAGATCACTTGCAGAAGAAATCTACACAAGCATTTGTACTATGTGACAAAGAAATCGATGCCAAGTTAATAGTGATAGCCTTCAGAGGAACACAAGTATTTGAGGCAGATGATTACATAACAGATTTAGATTTCTCTTGGTATGAGTATCCCCAAATAGGAAATGTCCATTTAGGATTTCTAGAGGCTTTAGGTCTAGAAAACCGTTCAATTGGTAGGAAATCCTCACATCTTGAAACACTAGACAATGAAAAACCTCTAGCCTATTTTGTGCTATGTCAAAAGTTAAAAAACCTTTTACAAATCCACAAAAATGCAAAATTCATTGTGACAGGTCATAGTCTAGGAGGAGCCTTGGCTATATTGTTTTTAGCAATGTTATTTGTGAATGACGAGGATAAGTTGTTGGAAAAACTATTGGCCATTTATACATTTGGACAGCCCAGAGTTGGTGATAAAGTATTTGGAGATTTCATGAATAGGAAACTAAATCAAACCACACCTAGATACTTTAGAGTTGTATATTCCAATGACCTTATTCCAAGAGTACCTTTTGATGACGACTTATTCATGTATAAGCACTTTGGAGTATGCCTTTACTACAACTGCTTTTATTGTGAAAAGGTAATGATTACTATTTAAGCTTGTGATATTCATAACTATTTTTCAGATTAGTGATATTCATTAAATTATATTAAGAATATCTCCATTGATTTAATATTATTTTTTGTTAAAAAAATTGTTGTGACAGAATCTTGCAGAAGCCCCCAACAAAGATCTCTCACTAGAATTCTTCATACCCATAAGGAGAACTGCCATATGGGAAGTGTTACAGAGCTTAGTACTACATTACATAAAGGGAGATGACTTCAAAGAAACCAAACTTTCTATTATCTCTAGAATATTTGGAATTTTGGTTCCAGGCATTTCAGCACATAGTCCAGTAAATTACATCAATGCAATAAGATTGGGTCCTCCTATGCTGAATCCAACTTTGAGTAATGTAAAAGGATAATATATCTCATTCAAAGGACAAAGTATTACTAATGTTAATCGACAAATAAAAATATTTCATCATATTAAAATAAACACAATCACTTTGAGCTTATCTTTTAGATGGATTTGTAATTATTTATGAAATAATAGTATTATAGAGTTAGCCAATCAAAATAGTCTTATACATTATAGGGACAAAAATGTTACAAATCTATCCATGAATTCAAAAATTTCTTAATGGAAATAATTTTTAAAAATAAATATTTTTTTAAGTTGTTAAATTTTTTTTGGTTTTTATTTTTATTTAATAATGAGTGATTAATTTAAATGAATTTTTATTGATAGTTGGTTGCAACCAATTAGCATAAAGAGTTAGATTTTTTTTTTTCCATTGAATGAATTAGAATATTGTGTTTAATTTTCCAATTATTTATGTGGGACCTTTTACTTTTAATAATGAATGCATGCATGAAGCACAATGTGTGGATTTTTTAATCCTTTCTATTTGATTGATTGTGATTTTTATAACATGAATAGTTTTATATATTGCGAGAACCCATATTTTCTGCCATATTATTCTTAAAATATTTGAGTATTTAAAAGGCATATTCATACCTATACATCTATAAGGAAACTTGTTTGGTGTCACTCTAATTCATTCTAGGAACCATTTATTCCTTTTACATGACAAAATGGCAAGTGAATACTTCATCCATAAACAAATAAAAATATGTTATCTAGAGAATCAATTACAAATATTTTGGGGCATCCAAGTGAAGAGGATAAAAGTGTATAGTGTTACACTTTTCACTATCTATTTTACACCATTTTATGTGTGTATCACTATTGTATGGTCCTAACCCCTATTGGTCACTTTTGGTGTTCTAGTTGACCCTAAATGTAAAATACAACACTATATTATGTCATATCGTATAGTTCAAATATTCTTGACTTATTTACATTACCATTTCCCTATCTTAGACACGACTAATGTGTGTAATTATGTCCCTTAGACTAGATCACACTTGTAAAATTGTTCCTCCATTTTGAAATTTAAATTTGACCATTTCTGACATGTTGAATCTTCTAGCATAGCATAGTTTTTCACCAGCTAACATGTAAAATGTTTTGAATTATGCTTATAGGTGTTGTAAAGTTAGGTAAAATTTACCCTACAAACTTATGTAATTTTTATTTCTCCATATTTCTTGGAAAGTGTCCCAGGGGACATGTGAGAAATTTATTTAATATTAGCATTATTGTAATTATATTTTTAAGAGGAAATTTAATGTTGGCGGAGGTTACACATTACTAGAGGACAAATTCTCCCTCCTAGCCATCCACATTGCGAATGTGAAGGGTCTTGAGTAGGGAACCCAAGTTTGGAGGGAAACATGCGTCCAATGGTTCTCTATTTGGAAGTTGAATAGTGACCAAAGCATCTTGAATGCTAGAAGATGGAGAGGCTATGGGTTAGGCACCCATGTTTAAGCTTTGTATGCATTACTTAATTTATGTTAGAGTAAATAGCATATTTATGCTTAAGTTTACTTTGGCTTGCATTATAGTTTAATAGTGTATTTAATTAGTTAGGTGGTTTTTTCCTGTGTGGGTAGTTTTTACACTTGTTACCTATTTTTCTTGCCTTTATAAGGCACATAGTACATTTGTAATATATCAGATCTCAATGCATTTTCCATTCTTCTAGTGAATGAGCCTCAAGATTCTGTCATATTTTTGAAGGTGTTATTTATAGTTGGTGCTCCTTGGTTTGGTGGTCATTGCCAACATGATATCAGAGCATACCACTGTGCCCTCCTTCTGCCATTAAGAGTTTTCATTACCTTTGAGATCATTTTTATTCAGCATTTGGAATTTTGTAAATTTCAAAATTGCCTCATAATTTCCAATTATTTCATTCCCTACCTACACATCTGGAGTTTGTTGTTCATGTTTGGAGACTTTTTTGGTCAATGATTTCTTGGAAGTTGCAAATCTCCTTGAAGGTACCACCTTTTTTTAGTTTGATAGGCCTCACAATACTGGTAAAGTCCAAAATGAACCTACTGATGAAATTGATTTTCCCTAGAAATGATTGGAGTCCTTTTTGGTTTACTAGCAAAGCTAATTCCATTATGGATCTAATCCTTTTGGGATCTATTGATAATCCCGCTTTAGACACCACAAAACTAAGTAGTTTACCTTGAGGCACCCCAAAGACACATTTTTTGGGATTTAAAGAAATCCTGAACTATTGGAATTTCTAGAAAACCTTTTCTAGATGATCGAAGTGATCATCTTTTGATTTTGAAAAGACCATTAGATCATCCAGATATAATAAAATGACTAGGTTGATTAAACCTTTGAAAGCAATATCCATTGCTCATTGACAGGTTTCCCCAACATTTGATAGGTTGAATGACATCTTGGCATATGAAAACTTTCCCCACTTAGTGGTAAACGTCATCTTGTGTTGGTTGCTCTCCTTCACACACCTGGTTATATCCTGAAAAACCATCGAGTAACGAGAAGATTTTAGATCTAGCTACAGTATATAGAATTTTCTGCATTGATGGCAATGGGTAATGGTACTTCAATGATGCCTTGTTTAAGTATTTAAAATTGACACAAAGTCTGATATCACCATTCTTCTTTTGAATAGGTACTAGGTTTGACACCCAGGTGGAATGTTTGATTGGATATATTATCTTTGACTCGACCAACTTGGTGAGCTCCTATGCCATTAATCCTTCAACCTTCGGGTTGACGAGCCTTTTCTTTTGTTAGATGGGCTTGGACCTTTCCTCCAAGTCGATGGTATGCTGAATTATACTGGGGTCGTAACCTCTAAGATCATCATAGGTCCAAGCCATAAATCCATTGTATTCATAGCATACCTTAATCTTTCTTTATCTTTTAGCAAAACCTCTTTTCCAACTTTCAACTTTCTGCCACTTTCGACATTAAGCTCTTCATAATCTCTTTCATCTACACTGAACCTTCATTTTTCGTTTCTTGCATCTTCAAAGTCAAAGAGGTTCTTGAGGGAAATCAACCTTTTCAAAAGTTTGTTCCCTTTTAATTGGATGACCTACCCATCCAATTTTTTTTTGCTAAGGTTGGAATGTTAGGAACCATTCCTCCCTTTTTAATGAAGCTGGAAATTTGAGTGCCATCATTAAAAACCTGCCAATTTTTGTCATTGTCAGGAATTAAGGGTCAGACAGTGACTTGTACTACATTTATCCTAGTTGAGTCAGAAGCTAGTTTGAATTGTGACCCAACCAATGCCATTTGATCAGCTATGTTGTTTTGAGATTAGGGAATAACTTGTATGTTGAAGGCTTCAAAACTCTCGATCAAGACCTAGATTCGGTGTTTATATGACCTAATTCGGGAATTCTTTGCTACTTCTTGATCATGGACTTGGCTCACCACTACCTCTGAATCTCCAAAAACTTGCATCCTCTTTATACCCATCCTTTTTGCAAGGTTTAGGCTGTGGACGAAGGCCTCATATTCGACATCATTATTTGAACATGAGAACATGAAATGGTAAGCCCTGAGAGTCCCGAATCCTATTGGAGAGAGTAATCAGACACCTGCACCAGAGCCGGATTTACACTTGGTACCATCAAAATATAGAGTCTATAGAAAATTATCAGATGGTTCATCAGATTTCTCCTCATCTTTTATTAGTTTTGGAAAGGTTAGATCATTGTTGAAAATTACATAAGTGCCTAGCCTGGTCATGTGGAAGTTTCTGAATGGATAAGAATCAATGAATTGGTTAAGCAACACTTTTTCCTTACTCACTTGTATCCTCTTCATCTTCTAGCATTTCTACGCAATATTTCTCCTGTTGGGATATAGCAGTATGTGCGGCTTCAAAGCATAAGAATGCATTTTCCACGATATGTTTGGGATGTAAAGGTTCAGAAAGAATATTCATCTTTACTCCATGCTTAGTTCTCAAGATCAAATGGGACCAGTCAAGTGCCAGATAACCACCAAGTTTGGTGGCAAAGTCTCTTGATAGACACATTTCAAAGATTGATGGAATTTCTATTACTACCACCTCTTGCATGACTATTTAGCTTGGGCAAGAGAAAAGAGTCAGGGACAAATATTTTATCCAACCAACGGTCAAGACCTTCTTCCCATCTGTTGATGGTGCCAAGTTGACCCACAACATGTAGGTAAGATAAAAGTGAAATATCTCACCTCTCCTGAAAAAGACAATCAACAATCAAACTGATCACCTCCCAAGGTCTTTGATGTTGGTTCACAACATTGTTGTTTCACGAAGTGGTCAATATGGTTGTAATGTTCAAGGGGCCTACTAGTTTTAAGCTTCTGGATTGTTATAAGATCAAACATATATTTAAACCTACTTTAACCGGTGGTTTTAAAGAAACAAAAAAAGATAGATTAAAGCTTTTAAACTGAAGAGAATGTTGATTTATCCAACTACTCAGACTTGTTACCTTCCAAGGAATTCCTAAACTAACACTGTAGAATAAAGTTAACTTGTAATTAATACAAAGTTTCATTCATTCACAATGCAAACTTTAACAATAGATTGCAAATCATCATTCAAACAAAACATAAAATAAAATTTCATTCCTTGAAAGATTTTCAAATCAAATGATTAACCCAAGATAAATACCATTCTAGAGTACAATATGAAGTAGATTTAAATCTGGCTGCTTCTACTATTAATGAAATAGATAAACAACATTTACAAATCTGGCAAGATCACCAGTGTACAGAAAACCCATGTCTTCGAATTATCTCCATCTATACTAAGAAAATATGGAAGATACATTACCTCCTCCTATTGAACTTAACTCCTACTTTACTTCTGCTCTCGATTTTATCTATCTTCTAACCCTAACTTGCTAATTCTTAACTAAAAAAGATGAAAAAGAAGATCCTTATCTATGTCTATGTATTATTTGTATATGTATGTCTCTATGTATCTTTCCTTCTCTCCTAAAAAAAATATATCCCTTTTACAAAGAGGAAAAAGTGCCATATATACAAAATGCGCCAAAAATGCATCGACCCCATTTTAGGGTTTACAAAATGAGTTGGTTCCAGAACACGTCAACCCTAGAAGAGTTTGAACAAAGTCAAGGATGCATTAAATGCATATACTCTGCTCATGTTGGAGAAAGATCGCTCTTAGGCATGGTTTCTAGATCTTTTACAACCATCGTCATTAACTCGCAGCCTTCGAGTCCGCCATTAAGACTCCACGCGTTTTATCCTCGACCTCGAAAACTGCTCCGCAGAGTGGTTTGAGTGCTCTAGGGGTATTTCCATTCATGTCCACCTACTCTTGCCAGTGAACGTCATTGAAAGATGTGTCTCAAACTTACTGACGTGAAACCTTTGAAAAAGAAAATTTGGTGTGACCTTCTTTTTGTCTGGCCGACTAACATTGGTGTAACCTTGTGGAATGCTCAGGTCGCCAAGACCTTGTTGTTGTCTTACCGACTAGAGTTATTGCTAAGACTTTTCTGTCGCTGTGAGTTTTCCTACCTCTCTTCACCTGAGGAGATCTCTTGGCGACGAGTGGAGTCGGGGAGAAATGTGAACTTTTGGAATGACTCATCCCGACAGTGTATGTCTCATCGATGGTTATTGATAATGATGTCTTCGGTGAGACTCCTAGAGGCTCGTTGGAAGTCATAGCGATTTTTGAAGTCTCACCGATGAGTTTGTTGTGGACTTCGGTGAGAGGTCTTGCCAATATTGCTAATAGCGATTGTATGGGAAATGGTCTTGGATATTGGTATGAATCTTACAGTGCATTATGACCTCTTGCCGATAGTTGTGAGTTATGCTGATAGCGTCAGTAGAGCATTGTAGCATCGGGGAGACATGGCTAGTGTCTCACTGACATGCAATTCTGCTTTAATGACTTTTGACTGTCTGAAGATCCTACATGGTATGTGTTCGACCAATTAGAGGAAGCTGAAGGTGAACCATTGGCGGTTAGACTGTTGCAGCCATTCCTAAGCTTTCCTTACAAACGTGCCATCTGTCATTAAGACTCACACCTTCTCCTTTTTACGCTTTCCTCTCAGCCTGGAACCTTCACAGGTTGACTTCTTTGAGAAACAGCATCAGATGCTCTCGACATGCTTTAACCCTGCAAAACAATGCCTTCATTAGTCCTTTAAAGCATAGAAAACATCATCATTCACCCTACCTTTCATATATATTTCATTCAATTATATTTAGCAAAAAGAAACTCAACTCTGCAGAGGTGGAACCAAATCTGAACCAGAAACATACTTACCTTTAATACCGGTGGGGTGGGAACAAGAATGAAATCGAAACCAGGACTGGAGTGGGAACGAGAACTGAACATAAGATAATTCATTAACTTTCAATTCATCGCACCGTTCTGGCTCCAACCCCACAAAAAGAAAAGTAACCGGGGACTGCAGCAGGGCGGGGGCGGAGTCAGAACCGAAATGGGGAAACAAAACTTTACAAAAAACAAATCCCAAATCCATTCTGAACCTGGCCCTGCAAAAGAGACCAAACACAAGGAACAAACACGGAAACAAACGCAAGTAGGATCAGAGCAAAAATCGATCCCGGGCGAACCACAATGGGGGCGGAAGTAGAACAAAAACCCTACCCTGAACTTTCTCCAAATTCCAGGTTCGGTTTCCATCCCAGCTCCGCCTCTGACAACACACAAAGAAATGACGAAAAAAGGATGGAAAAGGAAAAAGGAAGGGAAGAAAACACCCCATGACCAAATGATTAGAACAAAAGGAAAAACAAACAAGGTCGGCAGAACCGGGACTGGAACAGAACTGAAACCTAGAACTTTAGAAAAGTTATGGAGTTCGGTTTCGGTGTGCGTTCCGCGTCTGCTAGAACAACAAAGAAAACTGGCGGAATTGGAACCGGAATGGAACCAGAACTAGGACTTTTCGGAAAAGTTATGAAGTTCAGTTTCGGTCTGCATCTCGTGCCCGCCAGAATAAAATAGAAAATGCCTAAGGTAGAAAACAAAAAGGCCAAAGGAAATAAAAAAAAAAAAAAAGGGGGACCTGTTTTAAACAAGTTTAGAATGGGGTGGTTATGCAAGGCATAACACCGTCCAGTTGCATGATTCCCTTCTCGAGGGGCTCATACTTAAGCTTCAAAGCATCCACCACTTGTTTTGGCATAATAGTTGTGCTAGCCCTCGAATCAATCGTATTATCATGCAACAAATTATCTCCTACTATAAGTGTTAAAAAGAAAGGCGTGGGATTTTTTCTGCTTACCTCATTTTCCTTTCTGTCATCTACATCATTTGCATAAGCTGCCACTTTCAAAGCTTGAGGGGGAAGCAAGGATTTGTCACCTTCGCTTTGATTGCATAGCTGAGTCACATCCACCTATGGGCTTTGTTCTTCAACCTTTAATGCTTCTTGAAGCATGGTTTTTTTCTTGGGAATCTTTATGACGTCCCATAATGATACATTGGAAGGAACCTTCTTCAATTGATCCACCACATTAATGATCCTGACCATTTGGGCCTTGGGCTTAAACAGTGGTATTTCTTTCATTTTCGGAAGAAAAAATTTCGTCATGACTGGGCTTGGTGTTTTGTTCATCTCTTTCTCTACCAATGATATGTTATGTGGTTGTGGAAAAGGTCAAATGATGGGTGATGAATCCTACTTCTCTTGTGGAGGTAGTTGACGCGGTTGTGGATGTGACAAAACTTGTTGTACATACTCTGCAGTAAGCCTCCTCTTAGATCTTGTGTTGTAATATGATCGTATTGGTGGAGCACCAGTTGTCAGAGTTTCATTTGCAAACACTACATCGCCTTCCTCCACCCATGAGAACAATGCTTGATTAGGTACAATATTTATCTCTTGTTATAGGGGAATCCCTTACATTTGCACTCTCAAATGGGCATTCTCCATTTCAGATGATCTATACTCATTTGTAGTCAGGGGAGGGCCTTTGCTCCCTTGTTTTTCCATCCATTTTTGCATGTTTCCCTTTGGGAAATTAGGTAAAAGGTGACCATCATTGCATGGGAAACACCATACATCATCCTCTTCTATCAAATTATTTTGGCCTTGGATCATTTCTCTGTTTTGACTAACTTTTACCGTTTGAAGTGGCATGGTGACTAGAACTATCTGGTTTGTGGATGTTGTTTGTTGGAATCCTCCTCGAGGAAACCCTTGATATGTATTCTATTGAGAGGAAGGCTTGTTTCCACAGTAGGTCTAAGTGGTTAGCTTCAGAGGCATTGCCTATTGCCGTTTGAGGATGACCAATTCATTAACAAGAGTCTACATGAGACTCTTCATGTCATTAATATCCATCAAGATTGAGTTGGAGCTTGACATGTTGCTTTGTGTGGTGGGATACACATACATAGACTGGGGCATACCCAACATGCTACTTTTCACAGTGAAAGTACTCGAACAGGCTCCTTGTTGAAATGTTCTAGAGGGTTATGTGAACATAGGCATGGGGGGTCATGGTGGGAGTTTCCCAACATCAATTAGACTATTTTACCCTTGTAATTTCACCTCATATGCATTGAGAAAGATTTCTCCCCCATGGAAGTTATGATAACTGCGATGTCTGGATTGATAGCCTTTAGATAGAACATGAACACCATCGTAGCTAGGGGTCGGGCAGTCACAGGAATCCTCTGCCAAGTTTTATCAAACCTGGTGTTGAATTCGCTAATGGCTTCATGTAGAGCCCTATTGATGGTAATTAGTTGTTGCAACAATGAGGAATAGTCTCCCTTTTCCAAGAATTTTTTGAACAGGTGTTGTCCGAGCTAGTCCTAGGAAAGGTGTTGGCAACACAAGGGTAGACAACTGAGAGGGGGGGTGAATCAGTTGTCACATAAATTAAACTTATTAAAATTATTCTCAGATATGATAAATAAACATGAAAGCATAAACCATCACCACATTAGAAACACACATAACACCAAGATTTTTTTACATGGAAAACTTGTTAGGGGAAAAACCATGGTGGAGGTTAGTCCATAAAATTATACCCTATTAAAAGTATAAAAGAAGAAATGGGGAATGCACATGCATTCAAGCACACTACTTAAAGCTCACTGATCAGTTACAAAAAGGCTTACTACCCAAAGGAAGACACACTATCTTACAAAAACATTTATATTACATCCACAAGAATTTGAAATGAGAAAATAGCATCTGCTAATGCCTAATTACAGTTTTGGTTAAGCACATAGACTCTACTCACTCTTCTTCACACTTCTTCACACTTCTTCACACTCTGCCTTTGTCTTCAAAATATTAGAATGTTATTCACACGCAACATACATACCATGCCTTCAAATGGTAGAAACAATCTCTTATATATATCCACAACTAAGAATAATATCATCTCCATGTCGGCCTCAAGGAAATAAAAAATGTGAACAAACTGTTGGCCCAAAACACAAATTATTTATAATATGAATCAACCAAAGTTAGTCACAACATAACAATGACCCAAAACAATATCCTTGAACATGATACATGTTAAAAATTATTCCTCGAATATCCACAACATGCTACAACCACTGTGTCGGCCTTTCTGCACTATTAAATAGAAAATCAATCAACCAGATCTTCTAACTTGCACACCAATCGATAAGAGGCTCTATGATTCAAAGATAGGATAGATCATACATCAAAAAACCTTCCCTAAGATCCACAACACAAAATTATAATATAAAATTACATATGAATCGATGAACACAATTCTATCGAATGCTCTATTCTAGCTTTGACAGTTAACCACATATCTTCAATCCGACTTTCGATACGAGCAAATGCTGACGTGCAGATTGGATTAATGACTAGGGTTGCCATTAATGACAACACTAGATGACTTGTGTAGTTTCTCTTGCCAACAAAATGATGGAACCTGAGGCCAGAGATCGATACCAATCTTGAGTCTTCCCCTTAAAAGAGGCAGCTAGTAGTCTCAATGCAATATTTTCCTCTGATATGTTATGTACTGTATATACCTCTACTATGTCCTAAAGATGTTCAGAAGGGGTTTTGAAATATTCTCTAGAGAATCTTGGAATATCCTTGAGGGCATTAGTAGGTATGGTAGGCCATACATTTGGGGGTGTGGGTGGTTGTAGTGGACTACCACTATCCCATGTTACAAAATTTCTAGGAGCGGGGGGAGGTACATGAGTCATAGAGAGAAGATTCCTACAAATCAGATATATGGGTAGTCTTATTTGGAAGTTTAAGCCTCTGAGTGGAGTAGATAAAGCTCTAGATATTGGGCTCTGACTTCTCGCTTTATTACTCCTTACAGGTGATACAAAACTTGTAATTCTTCTCCTTCTAGGGATTGAGGTAGGTAACTAAGAGTACTAGAAGTGACCTCTTGAGGATGCTCTTATTTGGACTCTGGGCATGAAACTTCTAGTTTCCTTCCTTAGCCTGATTCAAGAAATATTTTTGACTTCTAATCAGGCATTTGGAAAATTTCTATCCCACCGAGCATGCCAAAAAAAGAATTTTTGATCATCAAAGCTTGCGCCTCTCTGACAGTCTTATGGGAAATTCAGCCAGTGGGGGACAAATTGTGTCTCACTGAATACCTTTGGGTTTTTTTATAGAAAGCCAGCTCTTCTTTGGGGTTTTGAGATAAGGGAAAGAAGGAAATGTAAATATAAAACATAAAAGGTGATGTGTCAAAGCTTTTACAACATTTCAAACCCAAATCATTCCTATGATTGATATAAATAGACAAAGAATGCCACAACCCTTCATTGTTGGAAAGAGAACAAACAACAAAGGCTAACTTCAAGCATAGTGCATACTTTTAGATCTTTCCATAGGCAATGTTCTTTAAGGTCCGATTAAACATAAAGATTCCTTATGGGTAATAGACGAATATTTTAGAAATCGCATTGACTCTATCTCCTAATACATCATAGTATAACAAAATAACAATTTAAAAAAAAAACAAAGAAGTCCAATGACACAGTCCAATTTTCCTCAGCCACTATTGTAACATACAAGCATAAAGCATAGAAATCCACTACTTAAACTACCTAGACATAGCTTGCAAGACACACTGTTTCATTCAAAATGACAATATAAAGAAAGAAAGCTTGAGAAAGGCCATACATGCACAGTCTCAACAAAATTTCCTCAATAGTTCATGCTTAACTATGAAATGAACTTTGAAATAGAGGTCGAATGCCAATCTAACAATAATGTAAACCTTAATAGATATAACATGCCAAAATAAAGTAGTTTTATAACTTGTTTTTGAAAATAATTCTAAAACCCTAAGAAAACTAAAGAAAACATGTCTATTTTACAAAGAAACTATTACTTGGGTTCCAACCCTTCATTATGTCATTGCTCTCCTCTTATAGCCGCCACAAGAAAGAAACACCACCTTAGTATAGAAATAATTGCTGCCAGATGTTGATACTTGATAGCTCGCAATCTGATCATAGATCCCTGATTAGGCCGCAAAATACCTTTGCTCATTAATTCTCAGCTACTACATTAATGTATTTTAGATATTTAACAAAGATAAAGGCCAGTAAATGATAAAATTCTAAAACAACAGCCTGGAAAAAGGATTCTACTAACCAATCACATCACCTCGAGGAATTGACATAAAGCTTCCATCCCAAGAACCAAGAAAAAAAACTAGCAAGTTCCAACAGTCTCCAAAAGATATTCTCATAAGAGGCACAACCCTTCTTTAGTAGAGATATGATGCATCAAGCGATTAAAGACCTTATGTTTTCTAAAAAATGTTTTTTGAGAAAACTTCTGCCATACCGGCACGTGTCTTGGGCCCTCCTCTAAAAAGAAAATGATAAGAGAAAGTTGTGCAACCACCACGTGGCACATTGTTTATCTTTTTTATCAGCCCTTCAATGATCTAAACAAATCTGTAGCTAAAACAAAAGGAAGTTGAAGATCGAAAGACTAACACCAGGAAAAAATGCTTCATAGTATCTATCTTTCAATGGTGTCTTTTTTTCATGCAATAAATTTGGTCATAGGGAAGCAGAGTGTAGGAGTAGGATGAATTAGTTTCCTGGTTCCTTCTTTGGTCAATAATTTTCATGCAAGAGTGTTGAACATAGAGCTAGTGAATGTAGAACTCGGATGATGAATTGGTCTAATGGAGAAATAATGAATCAATATTTTAATGGCTATTGCTATACATGTAGGGTATGTGCAGAATCATGATGGGCCAAAAATTGCCAATATGATGGGTATGTGGGTGACGACTTTTTTTTACCCAAAATTGATGAAATGAAAAGGTTTTTAAAGGATATTCTAAGCTTTCCACCAATATAAATTATGCTTTACTTTGAATTTAATAAATAATTATTATTCATTTTCTATTTTAATTACGACTAAAGTCTTGATTGATAGGCTGATTGAAAAACATCTATAGCTTTCAAATGATACCACAATTTTTGAATCTAAAACATGTGTCAAATTATATGCTTCACATACTATAGGATTGAAAAAAAAAGAATTGAATTTCATGAAGTTTTGACCAAGTTAAGGTGGTCATACATACAGGTTATTTATATTTTTTAAAAGTTATAATAAAAAATCATAATTAATTATTTACTTGGGAAAAAATTACAAAAAATTATGCATCACATCAAGACATGAGTCCTCTACTTATATCTAAAATATTATAAAAAATATTATCATTTTATTGTGGTTAGGGTGGTCAGACAGACACCTACTTATTATTTTTTCCCTGATATTTAAGTACTACTACATTGAAATGTCAAATTTTTACCAAATAGATTAAAAAAAAAAAAAAACTTAGTAGTTTAGAAACTACATTCAATTTGCTACAAATTCTATTCTTACATATTTTTGAAATAATATAGATAACTTATTCAAATTTTTATGTCAAGTTGCTTAACTTTGATTTTTCTGAATTTTTCACCACTTAAGGGCCTGTTTTTTCCATGATGATTCTACACATACCCTATAACAAGATTGGACACAAAACTAATTAGTGCAGGTCAAGGGGTAATGGAGGAAAAACTAATAAGAAAAATGTTGTCTACTACAATTTCAAAAAAATAGGACATATCTCAAGAGTTTGTAGAAGTAAAAAGGGAAAGTAGTCTAATCCAGTAGAAAAGAATGAACCAGTGAAGAAAATTATCAAGAATGAGGTTAAGAAAGAAATGAATAAGATTTGGAGGAATAAAGAAGAGCCTAAAATGACTATTGTTTCTGTGTCCTCATGCGGTGCAGACAATTCCTCTAGGAATTAGACTTGGCAGGGTCTTAGGGGGAGCTTTGACAAAAAATTATTTGAAACCCCTATTATTTGACATGTTAGTTTTTGGCACGAGGATATGTTGTAAGAAATGGACAACCAAAGGTTATGTGAGTGGAATCGGAAGAAAAATTGGAGGCATGATCATTTGCAAAGAAAATTAGGGTTTTTTTGTGAAGAGAAGAAGATTTTTTAGCACCTTTTTGACATTTTCTACATTTATTGAGAATTAGGGTAGATCGTTGTTTTATAAAGTTAATGTGTAAGGAATTTTAATCACTTGTGCATTTGAAGAAATTGATGAGCTTTTTGGAGTGTTCTTGAGGTGATTTGGAGTTTGAGCTATGAAAACCCTAGTTGTGGTTCTTCGTGAAGAAAAGGAGGAAGAAGAGAAAAATTAGGAACCAATTGCTGGGAAGAATGAAGAAAATCTAAGGTAGGTTGTAGAATCTCATAGATCTCCCAGAGAATTCTCCTCTGGTGATGATGTGTTGAAATTATTGCTATCCAAGAAGATCAGATTCCAGTGGGTGATTCCTCTAGAACTTTTATAACTTCTTATGATTAAAGGTAGTGTGGACCTAGATAAAATTTCTCCTATACATAAGTTGGTATTGGGTGATGAATTGCATGCATCCAACAAGATAGATTCTGGAGACACACCAGAAAGTGACAAAACTGATTGAAGATGATCTTAAGGCATTGCATGAGACAACACTTGGTACTTCAATTGATACATCTCTCACTCAAATAGAAAATATGAGATTGTTGTTGGACTCCTTTAAGAAGTATGTCTTTGGACTTGGTGAAAAGATAAAGCAAGAAGTGGAGGAGAAGCTGGCAGAGAAAAGGTTGTTGTAGCTGCATGCCAAATGTGCTCTGGCATACACAAATTTTGAGAAAAAATTGGAATTTGTGCAAATTTTTGAGTCTGAAGCAAATGTTGTCTTTGCTTATTCCTTGAAGTGTCCAGATGCCACTCAAAGTATTAAAGATATTATGGACTCTATTGAGTCTCAGTTGAATTTTTTCTCTGGTACTTACAACACATCCAAGGATAGAGACATATCAACTTGGAATGCCATCTCTTCTCATAGAGATAAATTCTTTATTTTACAGAAGAAAAAGGAAGAAATCATCAAAAACTTTGGTTAGTTAAGTGACCTTGTAAGAATGGAGTACACCTTGATTTCCAATGCTTTGGAAAGTGCACAGAAACTATCCTTTCTTGTTGACTATTGTTTCTTGTGGTTTTGGGAAATGGTTTATGGATGTTGGAAGCACACATATTTATAAACTCACGTATTCAGGTTCTCATATAGCGAGTTGGTATTATTCTATTGTTGCATTCTTCTATTAGGTCTATTTAAGGCCAACCTAATGGATAGATGGTGTTATAGTACATTAATTTTGTTATGCATCTATGTATGTGTGACCTATCTTAGGTCCATTTAGACATGATGTATCGTGTTGAGCATTTGAATTGTCTTTGGAAAGATTTTGTGAATGCTTGAAGCTGACAGTTGGTATTTTTGGTGAATAAGGGTTGCATCTAATTAGGCTGACCTAATTGATGCTTGCGAATATATCAGCTATATATATTGGACATTGTTGAGATTGTAGATGATTAAGTTGATGATGATGCAAATGTGAAGAAGGGTGAAAAATGATGAAGTGTGTTAAATCAGTTTACTAAGCTTCAAAGGGACTAAATCAACACTTGCTAGGTGTACATTATCAATTCATTTTTTGGGTGTAAGCCATTTTTTCATTGTAATTATGTAGGCAGTGAGCCTCTCATTTTGAATAGTGAGTCCTGGTAGTGAACCACCTCTTTTGTAATATTTTATAACTGGTTATACTATATTGTGTGCTAACACTCACCGCGGTTTTTCCCATTTTGGGTTTTCCAAGTAAAAATATTGGTGTTCATGTGCTGAGTGATTTCATGTTGTGTTAATGATTTTGCTTATTTGTACTATTATATGCATTGGAGTAATTGGTTGGTAGTTTTTCAATAAGTTTAAGAAGATACTGATTCACCCCCTCTCAATATATTGGATATTCAACATAGCTTTGTAAACTTTTTTTATCTTATGAGGCGTGACATGATTGTTTTTGTTGTGTCTTGGTATTTTGTAGGAAATAGGAAAATGATCAATCTTAGGTTGGTCTTGGTTATTGGTAATGTATTTAGGTTCAACCATAGTTTCATCAAGGGTAGAAGACTTAGTCATAGGTTGAGGCGTGTTTGTAAGGGATAGTTTTTCTATGCATTTCCATTTGAACTTTTGATATGATTTAAAAAATAATTCCTCGCGAGGTTTAATAGGTTCCATAGGCTCGATCCAAAAGAAATCCAATGAAAAATTCCCATGGGAAGACAAAGGGTTAAAGCCACTATGGTGTATAGTGAAAATTTCATTGCCAAAGGGAAACTTTAAGCATTTATGCATAACCGGAGAGACAACTTCCATGGAGCATAGCAATGGATAACTAAGCTTCACATAGAATTGGTTTGACATTGAGATGATGGAGAATGAGACATCTAAATTTTTTAGTCCTATTTGTAAAGGAAGAGTGATTGATCCCATCATAGGGAAATAAAACCATTATACATGTGTTTTTATCCATGGTTTTGGTTTGTCATATGTTTCTTGATAGAGTTCATGCACAAGTAAGAATTCCTTAGTGATCACATTCTCTCCACAGATGGGATCAATTAATATCCCATTAGTGGGCTTGTCATTGATTTGACCGGCTATGTAAAGAGGACCATCAGGTGCATTTCTAATTATATATTTAGTTGAGAAAGAAATGCCAAAAGGATTTTGAGAAAGAAATTATACCTTTTTTAATAGTGTCCATAGGACCTTGCTCAATAGTATCCATAAGACCTTGTTCAATAGTATCCATGTTGTTGTCATCCATGTCAACATTCATGGCATCATTCTTCTTAGTGTCACTAGCTTTGACAAATGAAATGTTATGATTAGGCATAGGGTTGGTAAAGATTTGCAAGTTTTAGTTGGGAGGGGCAACAAACTTATTTCCTTGATCATTAACACATCCAATTTGAAGTCAACCAAAATCAATGAGGTCTTGCACAAGATGTTTAAGACACTTACAATGTTTTGTGTTGTGTCCACTTTGTCAGTAATAATGGCAATAGGAATTGGATCTAAAATTTGGAGGTAAAGGCTTATTATGATCAAGAGTTTTAATGGGAGGCAAAGTTTATCATTTTTTGTTCTAAAAGTTGTGACATTGTGTTATGAAGGGTATCAGGTAAGGGAGTGAATTTCCTAGTTGGATCCCCAAATGTGAAAGGAGTTTTCTTCTTTATAGCATTTAATTGGGTATCAAAATGTTAGGTTGGTTGAGGGGGGTTAAGTTGAAGGAAGCCCTCATTCTATTTTCTAAAAGGTTGATAATTCTTTTGGTTTGCAAATTCAGACTTTTCAGGTCGGCTAGAGGTGGGTTTTGTGTCACGACTACTAACTGAGTTTTGATAATCATGAAGGGTAGTACACAAGTGTATGAAGGAAGGAAAATTCATCATGGTAAAATTATCTTTTATCTTGGTTTGCAAGTTCTCAATTAACATTTGTTGAAGGTGAGGATTAGGAATCTTTAAGTTAATTTGGGAATAAAGCAATTGGTAGCATGAAATGAAGTCAATAACTTTTTCATCATCTTTTTTCTTACATCTCATCAAATCGGCTAAGGTAATCTTAAGAATCATGTGGAATTGGAAATGGTTGATAAAGGCCTCAACAAGTTCATTGAATGAACGAGTTGAGTTATTTGGTAAAAAGGAAAACCATTCTAAGGCGGTATCCTTCAAGGTTCTAGGGAAAATCTTAGCAAAGATCTTATCCTCAAGGAAAAAATCACTACATAATGCGGTGTAAGTGGAAACATGGTTAGAAGGATATCATTTCCCTCCACATTTCTCAAATCTAGGAATCTCTAGACCTTGTGGTATTGATGTTCTCAATATCTCCAAGGATAAGGGATTGTTTTTGACATAGTATGTAGGTTGGCCATTTTAATTTTGATTTATGGTGGAAATTTTCTTTTGAAGGGATGAAACATAATTTTGTAAAAGTTGGTTTATGATGGTGTCATTGGTTGTATTTTGAGATGGAGGTGAATATGGTGGAGGTGTATACATGTTTAAGGGGGAAGTGAATGGAATGCTTATGGGAGGTAAAGTGGTAGGAGATATAACGTGCAATGCCACAAAGGTACCAAGAATGCTAGTGTAAATACTCAAGGTAGGAATGACATTACTAGTAGGTTGCATTGTTGTAGCTTGGGGGTTGGTATAGGTGGGAATAGAGGCAATGGTTGTGAGAGGAATTTGGATTCCTCCTTGGATTTGGACATTGTTCAAAGGTTTAGCATAACTAGTGGTTGAGGTAAAATGTTTTTTGAAAATATGAGCTAGGTTACAAACAAGTTCAAATCCTTCTTTGCTTTCAATCATGCGATGCATGTTATCTATAGTAGGGATAGCAGTGGTTGAAATGTTTTCAGTACTCAATTGATTTTGTAGGTTCGTTAAGTCTTCATGGATTTGGATTATGTTTTCTTACATAATACTAGCAATGATTATTTCAACACTTTGACACTACTTGAAGGAAAAGAGTTGTTAAGGATATAGTCCATACCTAGTGAACTAGTGTGAACACTAGTAGTGAAAGATATAGATAATCCAAGATCCACAATGATTGTGCTATCATAGGATGACACGAGTTTCGAAATGTAACACCCCATCATGCAAACCCCAAAGGACAACTAAAAATGCAACAATTTTTTTTGAAAACATAAAGAATAAACACTAAGTTTACTAATGCAACTAACATAGCTAATGATTACAAGTTAAACACCTAAGTCCCTTGGGGTACACGAGGTGACATTACGTAATCTATCCCATAACAAAGTTGATAAAAATAATTACCAATTCTACTAACGTAACTCATTCATTCACATGTCTTCATTTAAACATTTATTAAAGATATGCAATGAGACAAGAATAAACCATATAGAAACCATACATGCATTCATAATAGATTTTACTTGGAAATATAAAGAACATATTTACTCAAATATAACACAATCTAAACGATATTAACAATTATGATTCAAGAATGAATTACATAATGTGTTCATACATTTCATCATTCTACAAGTACATCTCATTGAGAAAATACTCAAGGTTACTTCATAAGTTTACCCATGCACATGGGAAGGTAACAAATCAATACACAGTATAGTAGAAGTACAAGTATACATTTGGAAACATATAAACTCTGGATCAAGCTGTCTTTGCAAACTCTGCACTGAATGGTACAACTGCAAGATAGGGAACCCAATGGGGTGCATAGCACATTCCACCCGACCACCCCCATGCTAGGAGTAAATAAGAAAGGGTCCCCGACCAAGAACATCCAATCAAATACATAAGACTAAACTCCAAGCATGGAAAGCTAACACACACACATAAAGGGAAACATAACATCAAAGACTACTTCCAGAGGATAGCAACACAATAAATCAAGGGAAAGCTAGAGGAGAGTGTCATCGCACAGTCCCACATGGGTTATCCTAACTTCCTATCTCTAGATGTTGGCCCCCATCTATGGTTATCCTGACAACCTCTCTAGGTGTCGGCCCCATAAGGTGACTTGTGCGGAACCGTTAACCTCTCGTGGAGAAGAGGAAACGATCTTGCCAACCATGGCCTTCTCAGCCCACCTTTAGTCTGCGAAAGCACTGACATGTGGACGAGGTATCCAAAATTATCTTGTTAATGTTTAACTACCCACCCCCTAATTAATTAGTTAGGTTATAACTTATTATTCTAACTATAATGTGGGTTATCCTTATAGCCCCTTTGTGCGTCGGCACCCACATAGAGTCACTCTCCCTAGAAAACCTAAAACATTACAACAAATTCCAAGGGGTTGTACCAAAAAGAACATTGAACCACAAAATAGAACAACCGCGAGGAAAAACCATCTCACCAAAAGTTATATGAATCAACTCCCATAAAAAAATGGTACAACCCAAAAGTAAACTCTAGATCATAACTATAGTCAAAATAGAGACAAGTATCAAATTAAAAGTTCAAAATTACAACATCATTTCCCATGCCTCTGGAATTCCCTAATAAGCAACTTAAGCTCTTATAGGAGAATATGCTAATATAAGGGTTTTTCCCACGAAACCATAATCCCAATCAAGCAAACATCATACTTGACTCAATAATTCGACAACACAATTTTGTCATAGAAAATAAATAATTGATTCATCCAAAACATTCAACCTAATTTAATTAATTAAAAATAAATGCTTATATTCATTTAAACTAATCACCTCATAAAATCAACTTGCTATTTAAACCATCATCCAACTTTTCCATTATATCAACATATATAAAATATATAAATATAATATTTATTTATAAAAATAAATTACAATTTCAAATCATACATTAAACATTTCTAATATATATATATATATAATATAAAATATATATTATAAATAATATATATCTTATATACTATATATATAATATATATTCTATATTTTGGAAAGAAAATTTAAAAGAAAATATAAAACTCGCAGGTTGTTTCCACAGCCGAACCCCAAATGGGGTGATAATATGTAGGCAGCACCAACACTGCCCTCACTGCCACCTCTCATGCTTATATTCATTTAAACTAATCACCTCATAAAATCAACTTGCTATTTAAACCATCATCCAACTTTTCCATTATATCAACATATATAAAATATATAAATATAATATTTATTTATAAAAATAAATTACAATTTCAAATCATATATTAAACATTTCTAATATATATATATAATATAAAATATATATTATAAATAATATATATCTTATATACTATATATATAATATATATTATATATTTTGAAAAGAAAATTTAAAAGAAAATATAAAACTCAGAGGTTGTTTCCACAGCCAAACCCCAAATGGGGCGCGACTTGTAGGCAGCACCAGCGCTGCCCTCACTGCCACCTCTCATGTGGGGTACGGTTGTGGGGCTAGCCCCCATCACCTCCAAAAATAATTTTAATATATTTTTTTTAACACAAATTCGTTGTACGGAAAAATTACCTACAACCTTGAAAAAAATATACAGTATTTTCTGGGAAGAATATTTTTCAGAGAGTATTTTATAAAACACACACACACACATATAAATAAAAATTAATACATATGCATCATCTGGGCATATTAGCAACATTTTCCAATATAAAATAAATTATTTACATAGAAGTTTACTACAAAAATTGTAAAGAAAATTTCCATAGGGGTTTTCAATTTATCAATTTTGATTGAGGATTTCAATTTCTATGATAAAGGATCTCATTTTCCATCCAGTTTTACAAAATATTTTCTACAAGAAAAATTATTATAGAGGTTTCCATTTCTTAGTTTAGCCAGAAGATTCCACTTGCAACCTATAGAGGTTTTCTATTGTTTCCATTTGTAGTTTTCCTATTGTCTAACAATAATTTTTCATGAGGCTCTCTGATTTTACTATAAAGTTTTCTACAGAGACAATAAATTAATCATGATAAAACTTCAGTAGCCATCAAGGAATTTTAAAAAAAAAATAGA
Source organism: Sequoia sempervirens (assembly GCA_007258455.2). Taxonomy (NCBI): domain Eukaryota; kingdom Viridiplantae; phylum Streptophyta; class Pinopsida; order Cupressales; family Cupressaceae; genus Sequoia; species Sequoia sempervirens. Next base: position 222,202 of record VDFB02057714.1, read on the forward strand.
AGAAATTTTAATAAACTTTTCTACACAAAATCAACACAAAAGAGTATGAACACGAGGGGTATTACATCCTCCTCCCTAAAACATGGCTTACTCCTAGAAGCCACTAAATAAATATGGGTAAGCCTCTCTAATACGAGATGCATCCTCCCATGTCACTGAAGTCTCATCATTCGGGTCCCACTGAACCCATACTTGTTCAATATCTCTACCCCTGAGGGCGAGTCTCCGATGTTGTAGCATGACCATGGGCTTGAGTGCTAGCTACCCATCCTCAACCTAAAGAGCATCCAATCAAGTACGTGAGTAACATCTGGATAATATGGCCTAAGTACTAAAACATGAAAAACATCGTGAATTCGTGATAGACTGGGCAGCAATGCCAGGCGATAATCAATGGGGCCAATCCTCTCCAAAACTTCAAATGGTCCTAAAAATTGAGGCGCGAGGTTGGAACCCTTTCCATAACGGATCAGGCTCTTTAGCGGTCGCACTCTCTGAAAGAATCGATCACCAACAGAGAACTAACGGTCAACTCTATGTGCATCAACATATTTCTTTTATCTATCTTGAGCTGCCACAAGGTGCTCTATGATGTGAGCTACCTATTGTTCCATGTCCTGAAGCATTTTGGGACCTAGGAGAACTCTGTCCTCAAGACGGTCCCGACTTAATGGGGTCCTACAGGGACAACCATATAGCACCTGAAAGGGAGCCATACCAATCAAGCTATGATATCCATTGTTGTAGGAAAACTCCACCAGATGCAAATAATCCTCCCAATGTGACTGTTGATCCACCACATACATACGAAGCATGTCCTCAAGAACCTAAATAACTCTCTCTATCTGACCATCTATTTCAGGATGGTAAGCAGAACTAAAGTTTAGCTAAGTTCCTAAGGCACAGTGCAATGATGTCCACAATGCAGATGTGAACACTAGATCTTTGTTAGAAATTATTCTCCATGGAATACCATGCAGACCAACAATATCTTCCATGAAGTTTCTAGCAAACGAAGAAGCAGTGTGATGATCAAATGGGGGAGAAGTGTGCCACCTTGGTCAATCTGTCAACTGTGACCATGATAGCATGATGACATCGAGAAGCCATAGGAAATCCCACAGTAAAGTCAATAGAAATTATGTCCCAATTCCATTCCAGAATGGGATGAGGCTGTAAAAGGCCTACGAGATGCTGGTGTTCTGCCTTGACCCTTTGACATTCCAAAAATCTAGCCACCAAATCTACAATATCCCTCTTCATGCCTGCCCAAAAATACAATGCAAGAAGATCTGCATACATTTTCTTAACTCCCGGGTGAGCAGAGTGGGGAGCTCAATGTACCTCAGTCATAATTAGAGTTTAAAGACCCTCAGCAAAAGGCACGTGCATGCAACCCATATACCTCAATATGCCATCTAACTCTAGTGAGTACCTTGTAAACTTTCCTTCTAAATCTCTAACAAATTCAATTTTTGACTTCACTTCTTGATACTAGCTATCTGTGGGAAGTGCTACGAGGACTTGACTCCTCAAATCCACCTCAAGAGCTACTACCAAAATCTCATGTCTCTGTTGACTCAGAGCATCTGCCACTACATTTTCCTTGCCCTAAACATACTTTCAACCTCAAAGTCATAATCATAGAGGAATTCCATCCAACTCCTCTACCTGGCATTCAGGTTCGGCTGAGTAAAAATGTATTGCAAACTGTGATGATTGTTGTGAAGCTCGAACCTATGACCCAATAAGAAGTGTCTCCATCTCACAAGGGCATGAACCACTATGGCTAACTCCAAGTCATGTGTGGGGTAATTTAGCTCATGATCCCTGAGCTTACAGGATTCATATGCAATTACACGTCCTTCTTGCATCAAGATGGCTCCTAAGCCCTCCAAGGAAGCATCGGTGCACACCACGAAATCCCCAGTAGGATTAGGAACCGCCAATATTGGTGCACTAGTCAACCTATCCTTAAGGGTTTCAAATGTTTTCTGGCACTAATCAAACCAAATGAACTTCTTCCCTTTCCTCTGAAGGGAAGTAATGGGATGTGTGATCCTAGAAAATCCCTGTACAAACCGCTGATAATAGCTTGCTAATCTCATAAAACTGTGAATCTCTAGAACATTCTTGGGTGTTTTCCAATCAAAAATATCCTAGATATTTGATGGATCCATTGTGATACCTGCACCTAAGATGACGTGTCCCAATTATTTCACTTTAGTTTTGTAGAACTCACACTTAGCCAAATTAGCAAATAGCTGATTGTCCCACAAACATTGTAATACCTGCCTTAGATGTTCCTCATGCTCCTCCATTGATTTAGAGTAAACCGGGATGTCATCAAGAAAAATAAGTACAAACCTATCCAAATAGGTTCATAAGACCCCATTCATTAGGCTCATAAAAATTGATTGTGCATTTGTTAACTTGAAAGGTATAACAGTGAATTCATAATGCCTGTAACTAGTGTTAAATGTAGTTTTATGAATATCAGCATTGACTATTCGCAACTGATGATAGCCAGACTTAAGATCAATCTTAGTGAAAACCTGGGCTCCTTTTATCTAATCGAACAAGTCATCAATTCTCAGCAAAGGATACTGATTCTTGATTGTCACTTTGTTGACCTGCCTATAATCAATACATAATCAAAGAGAACCATCCTTTTTTACAAATATAACCAGTACTCCCCAAGGGGAAACACTAGGAGGGATGAATCCTTTCTCTAAAAGCTCCTCCAACTGCAAACGAAGCTCCCGCAATTCCTATGTTGTCATCCTATATGGAGCCCGAGATATAGGCTCAACTCTAGGAACAAGATCAATTCTGAAGTCGATGTCACGCTTTGGTGGTATCCCTAGAATTTCACTTGGTTCTATTTGAGTTGTGACTTTTGCTACTACTACGGTCCACCCTTAGAGATTGTCCAAAAATTCCTAGAAGACCTTACAACTTGAGGTTGTCACCTCTAGAACCAAATCCTAATACTGGAGCACTACCGATTTGAACTCCTATGTGACCTCCCAATGCCATAGCCAAATTTTCTTCTACAAGGTGAGCCTTCTCAATAGCTACCTCCATTGTCTTCAGCTCAAAGACTCTAACTCCTCCACTATTTTGGGCTTTTAAGCCCCTAACAAAATGTTGCACAAGCATTGCCTCATCATTTCTGATCCCTGCATACTGCTTCAACTCGTAAAAATGACACTCATATTGCTCCACATAAATTGCCATCTATCTTAGCTCGTGGAATTCATCTACTCTACACTGCATCCAATGATAAAAAAGAAAATGGGCTCTAAATCTCTCCATAAACAATTCCCAAGTCACTATGCTGATGTCAATATGTAGTTTCTATTATTCCAACTGCCAGCAAGTGGATGCAAAGCCTTTGAGGTGCATGATGGTGCACCTAGCTCTAGTATTACTACCATAGGGATGCATAGAGAATAATCTATCTAGATCAATCAGCCAAGTCTCTACCTCAAGACCCCCACCAGATCCATCAAATTTGGGTGGTCATGTTCTCAACAGGTTTCTCATGTGACTCGCCACTATTGCATCCTATTCAGCTGTTATTTCCCCATGTCTAGGAGATCTCTCCCTTTCCCTTTCCAACCTCTATTCTTCCACTTGCCTAGGGCCTAAATGACCCAGTATCTACTCTAGTATATGCTCAACTGACCATCTAAACCTTTCTATTCTAGGTTCTGACCACCACCTATCAGATTGCTTTGGGTATTCTGAAGTTCCTCGCACTCAGAACCGTGGGAGCTCAGAGGTGATGGACTTTGGTTGTTGGCCCCATGGCCACCACCTTGGCCTCTTCCTTAGCCACGACCTCTAGCCCAAGGCATGATCCTACACAACAATTTGGGTTATGTGAGATCAAGAGTTAACGCAAAAGGTTTCCTAATGGACTCAAACTACCCAGAGTACCCAGTGTTATCTAACTTGGCCCTGATACCAAATTCATCTCACTATAGTACTAGCAATAGAAAACCAAGTTATAAAGCTCATGTAAGGGGTAATCAATGAATGCAAGATAAATTCAATGAACACAAGATAAATTCTATTCTCTAATTTTGATTCAAATGAAATTAAGCTAGATGTAATGAAATAAATGAAACAAAAATTCAGTAAGCTGAAACAAAAATCTAACAACAGTAATTTGAAACATAGAAACAAAGTTTTTAAAGCAGGAAAATGCAGTTTAAGATATGATAAGGGACTAAATTTCCCAAAGGGGTGTATGAGTCCCAATAAAGGTTTTTCAAGGATTTAAATGCTGATAAATAGTCAACACAGAATACCTAGAAATTAGGCAAAACCACATGTATTGGGACTAAATCTCCCAAAGGGGCGTATGAGTTCTAGATTAGGGTTTTTGCACAAATTTCAAAAAATTCTAAGTGAATGTTAGGATTTCTAGTTTTTATGATGTCTAGAATAAGTGCAATTACAGTTTTCAAATAAAATTTAATGATGCAAGAGGTAAAAAATGCAACCTATATGCACTTTCACTAATGCAAGATTTAGAAACCCTAGATGCAAATTAACTAATGAAAAACCTAATTCAAAGTTAATGCAAGCTAGATCTAGGACTATGATGCACTCCAAATTAGAAATAAGGTGTTCTAAAGGCTAGGTTCACCAAAATAAAACCTAGAAAATAGGGATATCTAATCTTTTGGGAGATAGAATAACCAATTTTCTACAAGTTTCACTCAAGCAAACCCTAGAGATCTCAATCTAAGGATAGAATGATGGAAAGAGATCTGAAATAAGGTGTCCTCAGGTGTGATTGAATAATAAAAGGGGGTTCACCACCAAGAAAGGTCTTGGAAAGACAAGAAATGTAAATGATATGCAATACTTGAATAAATGACCTAGAAATGAACTCAAATCATAACAAAAAACTAGAAAAGTATAGAGGTGCACTTGGAAGCTGAAGAGGCTTGAATAAGGGTCTAAAATCTTGGAAATGTTGAATTTTGAAGCACACTAGGAATCATATGCCAGTAGGTGAGATTTAGTCCCTATTTAGGGTTTCGGGCCAAAACTAGAATTTGGAACTATTGAATCAAGATCTACAAAAAAAGTCTGAAAATAGGTATACTGGGACTCATATGCCACAAGTGGCGATTTAGTCCTAGTATTAGGATTTCTCTAAAACTCTAGTATCCTCTAATTCTTTCTTCTAGCTTCCCTCCTATCAAATCTCTAGTTCTGAAACACTGAATTCTGCTCAGTGAGTGACTTTCCATAATCTTGCAAACAAGGTGAAAACTTTGACAAATTTGCAACTTTCACAAATTTTCTCCAATCTCACTCTTTAATGAATCTTCAACCTAAATCTACAAATCACACACCAAATAGAGGGATTTTTTTTTTTTTTAGTGGATAGAGGTTTTCCTTGGTCAAACTCTGTTTTGGTAATCAAACCTTGAAATGCAATGAAATAGAATGGATGAATGAACAAATATACAATATTGTAACTCAGGAAAGCTTTGAACAAAAGGATACCATATTGTATGTTATGGCTAGCATGAATGTGGATATTTAATCTTACTTGAATGATATGGATCTTGACTTGAATGCTTGCTTGAATCATCAAACCCTATATTACAAATGTTAGCTCAAAAGCAAACATGATGCATGATGACTTTGAAATGATTGTTGAATCTTGAAAGTAGCTCCAAAATGCTTGATAATTACTTTTGAATGCTCTTGATCATAAATTTTCTATAATGCTTGAATAATTGAATTGCTAGGAGAAAATATGTGAAATAACCTTGTATAAATAACCTTGTATTTATACTTGTTTATACCAAATTCCCCAAAATTACAACACTACAAGCAAACATTAGATCTAGGAGAATAAAATACTGCCAAGAATTTGAATTTAAATTAGGTCTAAGCTAAGCGGGACTCATACACTTGTTGGGGCGTATGAGTCCCATTAGGCTAAGCTTGGGAGACTTTTTTCAATAAATACTTAGTTTAATGTGAAATTCAGATCTAGGCCTTGAAACCTAGGTGGGACCCATATACCCAAGGTGGTGTATGAGTCCCAAATCACTAAATCTAGGCCATACAATCCAAAATCATTAATTTATGATTGGTAAATTGATATATGTAGAGATTATCCTCAAAAAGATGCATTAAACAAGGCTTTTGGATGCAAAATAAGGCCAAACAAGGCATAAAGAAGCCTAGTTTTAGCAAGAAGGGCCCAAACAAGTGTGAAAATGTAAAGAGATACATTTTGGACTACACTACATATATATATATCCTATTAAATTATTAGAATATTATATTAGTAAAAGTAACATTTATTTATTTTAGAAAAATTTCCTAAAATGAATTTATAAAGTTAAAATTGAAAAACCATTCTTATAAAAAGTTTACCTTGTTTTTCCCTACAAATTCATTACACCCAAATTTATTAGTCAATTATGTTCAAGAAAAATAATTACACTGAAGGTGTTCTTTATATGAAGTGAACAACCTACTTCTAAAAATCAATGGTTGAAAATTGTGGAGAAGGATGCAAGATGATTGAAATGATCTCAACCATCAAATTTTCTAAAATATTAAAAAATATAATATATAATTAAAGAAAAAACAACTACATTTTTATCTAGTCTTAGCTTTAAATTAATAAAAGATAGGATAAGAATTATTTTTTCTTTTAAAATTTTTAAACTTATATTTTTAGATAAATAATAATGCTTTTAATAAATAGATATATTTTTAAAATAATAATATTAATAATAATAGATCAAAAAATTACAAATTGACTAAGTTTTATATTTTATATAGGGTTTCATTTTATTTTCACTTTTTATTTTATTAAAAAAATTTAGATTGGAAGAATTGCAAACGATACTTTAGCCAATCAAGCTAGGTCCCATGCCCTTAATCATTTAAATTAACTTAATACCCAATAACCAATAGCCAATCAAGCTAGGTTTATTATTGGTTATTAATTTTTAAAAATTATTATGTTTATTAATATTTAGATTTTGATATATTTTGACTTTCTATTTAGTTTATTTTATTTAGTTTTTAATTTATATTTAAGTTTGAAATTTATTTTTATTATTTATATATTTTTATGAAATTACAAATAATAATTAAAAAATATTATAATTAATTTAATTTATAATTAGTTATCTTATTAAAAATTTAATTATTGCAGAATAATTCTATTTTAGAATTTTGTTATAATTTCTATAATAAAATGAATTTCAAAATTAAAATATAAATTAAAATTTATAGAGAGAGAGAGGTAACTTTTGACTAGTTGTTTCATGCCAACAATCTAAGGATAATACGTCCTAGGGAGTTATGCTTAGGGTTGCATGCCACCTAGTTAAGGATATGATAATTCACCTTTAAAACCTCTTCAATGTGCCCATTGCACACTTAGGAGGAAAATAGATAGAGAGAGAAAGAGAGAAAATAAAGAGAGAATTAGAGAAATGGAGAGGGATACAAAGAGATACAAAGAAATAAAAAGAGAGATAGAGATACAACAATAGAGGTATAGATATAAAGGAATAAATATGGAGAGAGGAAGAGAGATAAAGAAAGAGAGAGGAAAAGAGAGAAGAGGAGAGGCATAAATAGATATAGTCACATAAAGAGAGATAGAGAGATAGATAGATAAAGAGAAATATGAGACAAATATATATATAGAGAGGTTGAGAGATCAAGAGATAAAGAGGGAAAGGGGGAGAGAGGAGGGAGATATATAGGGATAGAAAAAAATAGTAAGGGGAGAAAGATAGGGAGAGGGAAATAGATAGAGAGAAGAAATGAGAGAAAAATAGATAGAGGAAGAGAGAAGGGAAGACAAATATAGAGAGAAATATGGGAGAGAGTAAGAGAGAGATTGAAAGATAATAAAAAATATAAAGAAAGAGAGGGAGACAAAAATATAAAAATCTATCTCTCTTTCTCTTCCCATATCTCTATGATATCTCCCCATATGTACTTCTCCCTACCTCTCTATATATATCTCCCTATCTCCACCTCTCTCTATATAACTTCCTATCTCTATCTTTATATCCCTCCATCTATCTGTCTCTCATTCTCTCCCTCTCTTTTTGTATCCGAATTTTTCTATCTCTATTTCTCTCCCCCTCTTTGCATTTCCACATCTAACTCCATCTCCATCTCCATCTCCATCTTTATCTTCCTCTCTATCTCTCTCCCTATCTCTATCTCCTTACCTCTTCTTACATCTCTTTCTGTCTTTCTCCTCTATCTTTCCCACTATATATATCTCTCTATCTTTCCCTCTCTCTATCCATATTTCTCCCTGTCTCCCTGTCTCCCTATCACTCTTTCTTTTTATATTTCTCAACTTCTCTATCCTCCCTCCCTCACTATCTATTTATATATATCTCTCTATCTCTCCCCCTCTCTCCCCCTCTCTCCCTCTCTCTATTATTTTTCTATATCACCTAGACTTTATCTCTCACTCTTGCCCTCTCTCTTTCTATCTTTCCATCTTTCCATATTTCCATATTTCCCTCTTCTTGTCTTTTTATAACTCATTATCTCTATCTCTTTCTTTTATTTACTCCATCTCTCCCTCTATTTCTCCTACTCTCTCTACCTCTCTCTCTATATCACTTCATATATCTTTATATTTCTCTATCCATCTCCCCCTCTTTCATTGACTCCCTCTTTCTATCTCTATCTCTCCCTCTCCCTCTTCCTCTCTCCTTTCATCTCTTTGTTTATATTTATCTCTGTCTATCTGTCTTTGTCTTTGTCTCTATCTTTCCCAATTTATATTTATCTTTCTATCTCTCTTTTATATCCCTATTTTCCCTCTCCCTCTCCATAACACTTCCTCTTTCTATATCTCTTTAATTCTTTCTCCTATCTCTAGTTCTCTCCCTTCATTGGCCTCCCTCTCTATTTCTTTATACACATCTATCTCCCTCTCCATCTCTCTCCATATCTATCTTACTCATACACACACACTCACTCCTTGTTTCTCTCTCCCTATCCCTAGCTCTATCTCTATCTCATTATGTATCCATCTCTCTTTACCCCTATATATTTCCCTATCTCTACCCTTCTCTATATATTGAACATCTATCTCTATATTTATATTTCTATCTTCCCCTCTCTCATTCTCTCCCTCTCTCCCCCTCTGTATATATTTATCTTCTCTCTCTCTCTCTCTCTCTCTCTCTCTCCCATATCTCTCCCTCTTTTTGTCCACATATCTCCCTTTCTCTCCCTATTTCAAACATATCATTAGCTTATTGGTGATGGAGCCTTTTTATCTTCTTGATTCAAAGGTTTTGTGTGTTTGTATCCCTGTGAGTAGATGCATATTTGATTTGAAGCTACCACTTCTCCATTGAGACCTTTGTTGCATAAACAAATGTCATTTTTTAAACAGCCTACCAATTGACCTCATGTAGACTACACAAATGTATGTAAACAATAAACCAAAAAATGCCCTAATTGACCATCCACGCTTTTTTTTTGTACCCATTGCATACCAAGATATGATTGTTGGGTTTTACAATTTTTAAAATTGAATATTTAACATGTTCACTTTAAAATATTAAATTATATTTGAAGAACATAAAATTTTAATTTTTAATTGATTCAAAAATCATTTATTAATAATTAATTAACAAAATATTAATATAAACATACAAACCAAATCAAATCAAAACCCAAAAAAATCTCTTAAAAATATTCTTTGAATTTTTATCATCACAAAATTTCTATAACTTTAATTGAGTTATATATTCTCTTCTTAATAAAATATAAAAAAAAAGGGAAAAGTAATATTTATTTGAATTAATTTTAATTTTACCTATTTGATTATGATTTGTTTGATTTTATCACACCTATGTTAATAACACACAATGTTACGATTTTTCCTTTTGTATGGCCCTCCAAAAATGTAATAACTGAAATGTCTATTATTTAAATTAACATAATTATGATCTCTTTGATTTGATCTTCAATATTAACGGGATGCAAAGTTGGATGAGTATTGTGCTGCATAGGTAGATAGGTTAATTATTTTCATGTTTAATTTGACAGATCTATTTAAATTTGATGATTTAATTGTTTTTTATTGTATTCACATTAATATACTTATGTCTATTCATCAATTTCCCCTTTGAATATTTGAACACAGAGATTGTTATATTTGATGAATACAATAAATACATTATAATATGTTATTTAATCTTGTAAATGCATTAAGTAGAGTAGTATGTTATTTAATCCAATAAATTTATTAAAGAAAATTGTTTATTGCATTAGTGAAAATTATTAACTATCTAAAAATAGAATTAGGGAAATCGAGTAAAGTTCAAAACAAGACTTGTTTACAAGAAAATTATAATAGATAGAAGATGGTTTTTGAAAATAAATGTTAAAATACACAATATAAAATTCACCTTACAATGTTTTGAAGTTAAAATGTGTCACATTTAACTGAAACAAATATTGGTAAATATGCAATTTTATCATTTTTTTAAAAAAGTGTTTATTTGTAGTAGTGCATGTAGTTTTAGACTACCTTAATCAACAAATAGAATAATAAAAAATAAAATTATAAATTATATATTATATATTATAAATATTATATATTAACTTATAAATTCTAAATGGAATACTAAATTAAATCAATTATAAAATATAAAAAATGATAAAAATATTTAAATAACACTTATGTTTTTTAGTAATTCCTTAAACACATTCATTATCTTCAATTTCATAATCATTAATTTTCATCATTCTCGAAGTGCCTATTTTCATCATTTTTCCTCAGTGCAATAGACATCTCAATAATGATAAAATATATTTTCTTCTTAATAAAATATGAATAAAAAATAATAAAAATATGCTATAACATCAGAATTAAAATGTAATGAAATAGGTATAATACAGTTTAAAAACAAGAGGTTAGACCGTATCGCCACACAAGCTCATGGCAATATATGATTAAAATTGTATTGATGATATATCGTTTATATGTATATCTATAAAATGTGAGTCTTTTTCTGTAAAAGAAAAACAATATAAAGGAAATTAATCATACAACATATGGACAAGGACAGATGAACCTGAAAAATAATAATGTCGATATCATTTAGCCGAACTTTTAGGACATATTATTCTTCTTGGTAAATGTTATTTTTTATTGGTTGAGTTTCTTTGTTTTATTTTTATAAATTTGTGAAAAAGATTACGAACCTTTTCAAAAATCTTATCTACACTTTTTAAAAAACAAAAACGTGTAATAAAAACAAAATAAGAGTTGTAGGGCAGCGAAGTTCCTGCCAAATAGTAATAGAATTGTTATGTTTTAATTAGTTGTGTTTGATAAATTTTAGCAATGCCACAAATGATAAGTACCTACTTGGTAGAAGGGGCATCTACTTGGTGACAAAGCCTGTGATAGAATTAGACCTGAGGGCAGGGCATAGAGCACTTTACAATCTTGATTTTAGGATTTAAATAACTAATGGAAATAGAACATAAGTACAAACCAAGCAACAATATAGCCCCATGCTCAACACAGAAACACAAACAGGAATAGTTCAGATATTCAGCAAATAAATTATTTCAATGGAAGAGAGGAGCAAGGGCAGAGAGAGCTAGAGTTTCAAACAAGGACCCTCAACTCTAGTTCCAACTTAACACACAAGCCAATTGGAAATTTTTTTTGAGTTGTGTCCAATCAAAGTTCACCAAGATCCACAATGTTGCTACTATCCCATTGTATGCTAAATTATATTGTGATATAATTTATGGACTAAAAAATCAAATAACCAAAGCCCGCTAGGGTAAAGTAGTTACAAATATTTTATCGCATTGCATTAAATACATGTCCCTTAAAAGACACTAAAGATATACAAGTTAATAAGTACAACATCTATAAGTTCTTAGGCCAATTACCCTGAGTTGGAGTTGCAAGGCTTATCATGTCCATTAGATCTCAGTATCAAGTCTTAGTTATAAATCTGGAATATTATTGTAATGTTGGCACACTAGTTAAACATGAGAACATTCTAATATTGTTTGCATCCCCTTCAGGACCCAAAAATTATTGAATTTAAGAGTATTGAAAATGATGAGTCCATCTTGGAGAAGCTAGAGTGAATGTTGAGCTTCTCTTACAAAGTTTGACATTTGGATTTGCAAGATGAGTACAATTCATGTGTGACTCTTGTTCGCATGTTGAGCAATGAACATGTGTCAATTGGACCCATCAATGGTTTTGAATACCACTTGGTCGTTTTCCTAGAGCCAAAATTCTATGAATAAAATGCTAGGGTGAATAATCTTATATATAAAGGCTTGGAGAGTGTTTAGGTGTTGATTACTTTCTCCAAGGGTAAAGAGTTTGCTACAACATCAGATTGTTGAGTCTATTCCTTGCATTTGATATCTATTTTGTACAACATATGGATATGTATGGAATGTTTGTTATTTTTTTTTCTTAAAGTACATTTTGGGATAGTGGGTGTAAATGTTTTGAATAGTTTTAAAATTGTTACAATATTCAACATGGTAAAGAATATTCTATTACTTCTAAAGTAAATTAAATATTTATCTTTTGCAATGTTAAATACAATTTTACTAAAAAAAACTATTTAGTAATATATAGATATCTTAGATAAATCTATGATAAAGTATGGAAGCAATAGTAAAAAAATAGATCATAGATTTTATTTGTATTTTATTATTTTAAATAAAAACAAATTATTTATTTACTTTAAATTTTATATAGATATCTTACATATCTTAAATATCTATCTAAAAAGACATAAATAGATTATACTATTTATTTATTTTTAAATGAAGATAAATTGTTTATTTATTTTATATTTAGTATATATCTATTAAAGAACATCAATATATCAATTTGGAGGTGCTTATATTAATTAGGTCATTATTTCTACTTTTATAAATGAAATAAATATTAAATATTAATATCTATGTATAGACAAAATAACATATAATTATTTATTCACTTAATAGTAAACTATTTTTTTACTTTATAAAAATATGGATATAAATTTTTCTTTTAATAACGTAAGATAGGTAGATGTATTTAATGAAAATTAGTTATTAATATTCATAGACTAGTATACCTATATGGAAGTAATAAATATAGTAAAAAAATAGATCATACATTTTATTTGTATTTTATTATTTTAAATAAAAACAAATTATTTATTTACTTTAAATTTTATATAGATATCTTACATATCTTAAATATCTATCTAAAAAGGCATAAATATATTATACTATTTATTTATTTTTAAATGAAGATAAATTGTTTATTTATTTTATATTTAGTATATATCTATTTAAACTACATCAATATATCAATTTGGAGGTGCTTATATTAATTAGGTGACCATTATTTCTACTTTTATAAATGAAATAAATATTAAATTTTAATATTGACGATGGAGCAAACTCGAGACACAGAATAACACTCACAAAATAGAGAAAAAATTATTTTATTCAAAAATATGGAACTCTTACATGCAGAGGATCTCAAATCCTCGAGCTCTGAGATACATGCAAATTACAGACTTACAAATAATTACCCAGATCCCCCTTTCGCAGCATGTGAACTTCTTTCCCCAAAAAGTTATCCAAAAATCAGAAACTAGCCCATAAATAGCCCATTTTTGGCTTGGAGCCAAAAACAACATTTGAGTTATGAGTTTTGGCGGTTTGACGCCAAAAATTACAATTTGAAATTCAAACTTAAATTCACATTCGAAATTAGCACATTTCTAAAATATGCACCGACTTCTGGAAGCCATAACTTTTAATCTGACTGTCGGATCTTCAATGATAATACCTTTTTGGAAAGCTCTTAAAAATACGATTTTCTCCAAAGTAGGCCTAGAGCTAACTACTTTGGCATTTCCACAAATTTTTGGCCCCATCCGAAACCGTTTAGGGCCTCAAATTGGACTCAAAAGGTTTTTTAGGGCAAAAAGCAGAAACTGGAACTTGAATAACTTTCAAACCGTGAATGATCTTGACCTGATTCTTTCACCAAAATGCTTATTTTTCCGTCCTGAACCTTCCCATAATTTTTTTTCTTCATACACCTTCAAATTCATACCTGCTAAAAATAGCAGTTGAGCAGAAAAAATAGAAAAGCAATTCTAAAAGTTGGAAACTATTATTCGACGAAAAGGGTATCCAGAAATGCAAAAACATCTACAGAAAGCAAACAACAGGAACAAAAATGGAAATCATCTTTTTGGGTGATGCAAGATTGCCCTCACACAACTGGATGCTCTTGCATCAGACACCCAAGGTAATTTGAGAAGTGACCTTGTCACATCTCAGATGGTTGAGGAAAACCCAAATGGTCAACCTCTGCCTTAGACAACCAGGATGAATCTTCCATAGGCCTTCCTCTCCACTTCACCAGATATTCTTCATACTGCCTATTTCTGGTACTCCTTCCCACACAGCTATCTAGGATTTCTTCAATCTTCTCCTTCTCTGAAGTAGGTGTTGAAATGCCACATTGTTCTATTACTGGTACTTCCTCTGCGCCACCTTCATGATACTCTGTCAAATCTGAAATGTTAAACACAGGGGAAATATTGACTCCATCCGACAACTCTACCTCATATGCATTCCCTGATTCATGCCTCTTCACAATTTTACAGTGACCAATCTAAAACTCCTTATACCTCCTCTTCTAATCTGCCTTAGCCTTATACTGCATATTCATCTTGTTAATATGTTCTTGTACCTTCTCATGTATATTGTTGATGTGCTCTGCAAAGTCTTCGGCTTCAACACTAGTCTTCTTCTCTTAGTCCATCTTCCTCAATTCTGGAGTGGTCCTGGGACTTCCTCCATACACAATCTAGAATGGTGATCTCCTAGTGCTTCTGTTGATAGAATTGTTGTAAGAAAATTATGCCTGGGGCAAGATCAAGTCCCATCCCTTGGGTTTATCTCCTACTAAGCATCTCAGTAGGTTACCCAAACTTCTATTCACAACCTCAGTCTGCCCATCAATTTGTGGATGGTGTGCAGAGCTAAATTTCAACTCTGTTTTCAACTTTTTCCACAAGGTCCTCCAAAACTATCCAACAAATTTTGTGTCACGATATGAGACTATACTCTTTGGCAGACCATATAGTCTCACCACCTCTCTGAAGAACAAGTTAGCAATGTGGACTACGTCATGGGTCTTCTGGCATGGGATGAAATGTGCCATCTTCGAAAACCTGTCAACTACCACAAATACTGAATCATTCCCTCTTTGTGTCCTTGGCAAACCTAGAACAAAGTCCATACTTATATCCTCCCATGGCCTCTCTGGTACAAGTAAGGGCTGATACAACCCAATATTCTAGCTCACTCCTTTAGCCATTTGACATACCCTGCAACTTTGCACAAACTTCTTCACATCTTGTGATAACTGAGGCCAATAATAATGCTCACTGATAATGGCAATGGTCTTATCTTGACCAAAATGTCCTGCCATTCCTCCACTGTGCTTCTCCTTTATCAGGTTCTCCCTCATGGAACTCCTTGGAATACACAATTGAATTCCCTTAAACAACATGCCATCCTGGATTATGAAATCTAGCCACTTTGTCTTGTCAACTGTAACAGGCTCCTTGCAAGCTTTCCAAGCCTCTGCAAAATCAGGATTTTCAAGATACAACATCTTGAGTTCATTGAACCCAACCACTTCAATCTGCATCTCTGTCAACAATGTCTGCCTCCTACTTAAGGCATCTACAACCCTATTCGACTTGCCACTTCTATGCTTTAAAACAAAGGTATAACTCTACAAAAATTCTACCCATTTCATATGCCTCTGATTTAATTTTTCCTGACTACTCAGATACTGTAATTCTTGATAATCAGTAAACAAAACAAATTCCTTTGGCAACATATAATGTCTTCATTTCTTTAATGCTTGAACTATTGCATAAAATTCCTGATCATACATAGAGTACTTTCTCTTTGCATCATTTAACTTTTCACTAAAATAGGCAATGGGCTTACCTTCTTGGCTCATCACTGCTCCAATGACACAACCACTAGCATCACAATCCACTTGAAACACCTTATTGAAATATGGGAGGGCTAACTTTGGTTGCTCTGTCACCTTCTGCTTCAACAGATCAAACCTCTTCGCTGCTCCAGTGCTCCACTTGAACTCTTTTCTATCCCCTCTCATTATTTCAGTTAGGGGTACACAAATACTACTGAAGTTTCTAATGAACTTTCTGTAAAAACTGGCCAAACCATGGAAAGATCTCACCTTAGTAGCAGTTCTTAGGGTAGGCCATTCTAGAATAGCCTTCACCTTCTCTGGGTCCATCTTCAAACCCTCTGAGCTGAGACAACAAACCCCAAGTACACTAACTCCTTTTTAACAAAACTACACTTTTTCAAATTTATCAATAGTTTCTCCTCTCTCAACTTCTCAAAAACCCTAAGAATATGCATTAAATGCTCATCCAAGTTCTTACTGAAAATCAAAATATCATCTAAATACACAATGACAAAACTTCCCAGAAACTCTTTCAGTACCTCATTCATGAGCCACATGAATGTGCTCGGTGCATTGGTTAGCCCAAAAGGCATGACTAACCACTCGTACATGCCCTCTTTGGTCTTTAAGGCAGTCTTCCATTCATCTCCCTCACGAATCCAGATCTGGTGATATCCGCTCTTTAGATCAATCTTTGTGAAGTACCGTGCTCCACTCAAATAGTCCATCAAGTCATCCATCCTCGGCAAGGGAAATTTGTACTTGATTGTTATCTTATTTATGGATCAGGATTCTGTACACATCCTCCACTCCTCATCCTTCTTTGGTGCTAGTACTGCAGGTACTACACATGGGCTTAGACTCTCTTGAATCAAACCCTTTCTCAACAAATCCTAAACTTGTATGTTCAACTCATTTTCTGCAGGAGTCATTCTATGAGCTACCTTATTTGGCAAACTGGCTCTAGGGATCAAGTTAATCTGATGACTGATCTTCCTCATTGGTGGTAAACCCTTAGGTATATTATCAGATATAATCTCCTGAAACTCGTCCAACAGTCCAGAAACTTCTACTGGAACCTTGTCACTATCTTCCTTTTCTATTCTAGGAATCAATGCATAACACATACGCTCATGCTTCATGCCTTCTAAAATTTTTCTTCCATCAACAAAACAAATTCTAGCACTACTGCATACCTTTTCTTCATCCTTCTTTAGGGGTTTCAACTTATGACGAACTCCATCCTTCATTAGGGAATAAGTGTTTGCATGGCCATCATGTACAACACGCCTATCGAACTACCACGGCCTCCCCAACAACATGTGACATGCATCCATGGGGATGATATCACAGAGTACCTCATCACGATAGTTTTTGATCTTGAACTTCACCAGGCATTGCTCATTAACCAGAACTTTGTGGTCTTTCTGCAACTAGGCAATCCGATATGGATGCGGATGCCTTTCCCTTTTCAGCTTCAACTTCGTAACCATCTCTTCTGACACCAGATTATCGGTGCTCCCACTGTCAATAATGACCTTACAACATTTGTCTTCACACTTGCATCTTGTGCGGAACAAATTCTTCCTCTTTTCTGGTTCCTTCTCTTCAGTCACCAGGGCTCTTCTAACCACTAGGGCCTCTCCCCTTTCTTCATCATCTGAATGCTCAGATTGAGCCTCCTCATCTGCATGTGCAGCCCTTCCATGAACTTCTGGCCTTCTGTCTACCCTTCCTTGGTCCTGTGGACATTCATAGGCTCGATGCCCTTCTTCACCACAATGGAAACAAGTTCCTCTGAAACCACCTCTTCCAGGCCCTGGCCCAGATCTTCCTCATCCTCTACCTCTTTGATCACCACTGTTTTGATCACGAGGGCAGTAGAAGTTATCATTCCTCTCACTTCGACTGGTACCCACATCTTCATTTTTCCTTTCATCCTCATTTCAGCTCCCAAAAAATCTTCCACTACCCCTTCCGCTTTGACCTCCACGACCTTTTTTCTTGCTGTCAAATCTTTTGTTCAGCTTCTCAACTTTCAGAGAAAATTGGTATGCATCCTCAATGGTGGTCATTCTGAATAGGCTTAGCTCCTCTTGAATGTTTGGTTGTAACCCATTAAGATAATGGGCTACCTTCTCCTTGTTGGCCTTTGCATGGCCTGTTCTAATGATCATCTTGTGAAAATCTTCTGTGTATTCTTTTACAGATCTACTTACTTACTTCAACCCTTGCAATTTCTTAAACAGATCTAGCTCGTAGTCTACTGATATGAACTGCTTCTTTAGTTTCTCCACCATGCGATCCCAACTACTGATCTTCCCTTTTCCTCTTTGATTTCTCTCCAACTAGACCTCTTTCCACCAAATATTAGCATGGCCCTTTAGCTTCGTTTTTGCAAACTTAACCCGATCTAGGTCCTCTACTTCTTCATACTCAAAATATTCTTCTAGCTCATTGATCCAGTCGATCAACTATTCCGGATTTAGACTTCCAAAATAATTGGGGACTTCTATTCTGGGTCTTTTTTTGATCTTTGAAATGGCCCTGATCAGCCGCATCTGATCTTGATCAATTGCTTCTTCTTCCTCTTCTATGTCTGAATCTTCTACCTCTTCTTCATCCTCGCTTTCTCCTCTTCTTCTCGGGTTTAATCCTCTTCTCATTTGTTTCTGCAATGCATCGATTTGTCTCTGGAGGGCTCTGAAACCCTCGACTGCTAATGGATCTCTTCCACCAGCATTTCTGCCACCTCTGCCACCTCTAGCACCACCACGCCTACCAGGAATCACTCTCGGAGGCATCTTGAAGATCTTGAACCCACAACCACGGTCCTGGTGCAAACTGCCTCACGATCGGCGATCTGTTCACATGCTCAAGAAAACCCGCTCTGATACCACCTGACAAGGGAGCAATCCTGAGACACAGAATAACACTCACAAAATAGAGAAAAAATATTTTATTCAAAAATATGGAACTCTTACATGCAGAGGATCTCAAATCCTCAAGCTTTGAGATACATGCAAATTACAGACTTATAGATAATTACCCAGATCCCCCCTTTCGCAGCATGCGAACTTCTTTCCCCAAAAAATTATCCAAAAATAAAAAACTAGCCCATAAATAGCCCATTTTCGGCTTGGAGCCAAAAATGACATTCTAGTTATGAGTTTTGGCGGTTTGGCACCAAAAATTACAATTTGAAATTCAAACTTATATTCACATTCGAAATTAGCACATTTCTAAAATATGCACCAACTTCCGGAAGCCATAACTTTTAATCCGACCGTCGGATCTTCAATACAATTTTCCACAAAGTTGGCCTAGGGCTGACTACTTTGGCATTTCCGCAAATTTTCGAGCCCATCCGGAACCGTTTAGGGCCTCAAATTGGACTCGGAAGGTTTTTTAGGGCAAAAAGCTGGAACTTGAATAACTTTCAAACCGTGCATGATCTTGACCGGATTCTTTCACCAAATTGCTTATTTTTCCGTCCTGAACCTTCCCATAAATTTTTGTCTTCCCACGGCTTTAAATTCATACCTACTAAAAATAGCAGTTGAGCAGAAAAAATAGAAAAGCAGTTCTAAAAGTTGGAAACTCTTATTCGATGAAAAGGGTATCCAGAAATGCAAAAACATCTAGAGAAAGCAAACAATAGGAACACAAATGGAAATCAAATATCTATGTATAGACAAAATAACATATAATTATTTATTCACTTAATAGTAAACTATTTTTTTTACTTTATAAAAATATGGATATAAATTTTGCTTTTAATAAGTAAGACAGGTAGATGTATTTAATGAAAATAAGTTAGTAATATTTATATTTGTATTTTGTTATTTTAAATAAAAATAAATTATTTATTTACTTTAAATTTTATATAGATATCTTACATATCTTAAATATCTATCTAAAAATATGTAAATAGATTATACTGTTTATTTATTTTTATTTGAAGATAAATTGTTTATTTATTTTATATTTAATATATATCTATCTAAAGTACATCAATATATCAATTTGGAGGTGCTTATATTAATTAGGTCATTATTTCTACTTTATAAATGAAATAAATATTAAATATTAATATCTATGTATAGACAAAAAGTAGATGTATTTAATGAAAATTAGTTATTAATATTTATAGACTAGTATACCTATATGGAAGCTATAAATATAGTAAAAAAATAGATCATACATTTTATTTGTATTTTATTATTTTAAATAAAAAAATATATTTATTTACTTTAAATTTTATATAGAAATCTTAGATATATTAAATATCTATCTAAAAAGACATATTATACTATTTATTTATTTTTAAATGAAGTTTTTCTTTTAATAACGTAAGATGGGTAGATGTATTTAGTGAAAATTAGTAAGATAGGTAGATGTATTTAATCAAAATTAGTTATTAATATTTATAGACTAGTATACCTATATAGAAGCAATAAATATAGTAAAAAAATTGATCATACATTTTATTTGTATTTGATTATTTTAAATAAAAACAAATTATTTATTTACTTTAATTTTTATATAGATATCTTACATATCTTAAATATCTATTTAAAAAAATATAAATAGATTATACTATTTATTTATTTTTAAATGAAGATAAATTGTTTATTTATTTTATATTTAGTATATATCTATCTAAAGTACATCAATATATCAATTTGGAGGTGCTTATATTAATTAGGTCATTATTTCTACTTTTATAAATGAAATAAATATTAAATATTAATGTCTATGTATAGACAAAATAACATATAATTATTTATTCACTTAATAGTAAACTATTTTTTTACTTTATAAAAATATGGATATAAATTTTGCTTTTAATAATGTAAGATAGGTAGATGTATTTAATGAAAATTAGTTATTAATATTTATAGATTAGTATACCTATATGGAAGCAATAAATATAGTAAAAAAATAGATCATACATTTTATTTGTATTTTATTATTCTAAATAAAAAAAATTTATTTATTTACTTTAAATTTTATATAGATATCTTACATATCTTAAATATCTATCTAAAAAGGCATAAATAGATTATACTATTTATTTATTTTTAAATGAAGTTTTGCTTTTAATAACGTAAGATAGGTAGATGTATTTAATGAAAATTAGTTATTAATATTTATAGACTAGTATACCTATATGGAAGCAATAAATATAGTAAAAAAATAGATCATACATTTTATTTGTATTTGATTATTTTAAATAAAAAAATTATTTATTTACTTTAAATTTTATATAGATATCTTACATATCTTAAATATCTATCTAAAAAGACATAAATAGATTATACTATTTATTTATTTTTCAATGAAGATAAATTGTTTATTTATTTAATATTTAGTATATATCTATCTAAAGTACATCAATATATCAATTTGGAGGTGCTTATATTAATTAGGTCATTATTTCTACATTTATAAATGAAATAAATATTAAATATTAATATCTATGTATAGACAAAATAACATATAATTATTTATTCACTTAATAGTAAACTATTTTTTTACTTATAAAATGGATATATATTTTTCTTTTAATAATGTAAGATAGGTAGATGAATTTAATTAAAATTAGTAAGATAGGTAGATGCATTTAATGAAAATTAGTTATTAATATTTATAGACTAGTAGAAGCAATAAATATAGTAAAAAAATAGATCATACATTTTATTTGTATTTTATTATTTTAAATAAAAACAAATTATTTATTTACTTTAAATTTTATATAGATATCTTACATATCTTAAATATCTATCTAAAAAGACAAATAGATTATACTATTTATTTATTTTTAAATGAAGTTTTGCTTTTTAATAACGTAAGATAGGTAGATGTATTTAATGCAAATTAGTAAGATAGGTAGATGTATTTAATGAAAATTAGTTATTAATATTTATAGACTAGTATACCTATATGGAAGCAATAAATATAGTAAAAAAATAGATCATACATTTTATTTGTATTTTATTATTTTAAATAAAAATAAATTATTTATTTACTTTAAATTTTATATAGATATCTTACATATCTTAAATATCTATCTAAAAAGACATAAATAGATTATACTATTTATTTATTTTTAAATGAAGATAAATTGTTTATTTATTTTATATTTAGTATATATCTATCTAAAGTACATCAATATATCAATTTGGAGGTGCTTATATTAATTAGGTCATTATTTCTACTTTTATAAATGAAATAAATATTAAGTATTAATATATATGTATAGACAAAATAACATATAATTATTTATTCACTTAATAGTAAACTATCTTTTTACTTTATAAAAAATATGGATATAAATTTTGCTTTTAATAGCTTAAGATAGGTAGATTATTTATTTATTTTATATTTAGTATATATCAATCTAAAGTACATCAATATATAATTTGGAGGTGCTTATATTAATTAGGTCATTATTTCTACTTTTATAAGTGAAATAACTATTAAATATTAATATCTATGTATAGACAAGTCAATAAATGGGAAAATAGCATATAATTATTTATTCACCTATTTTTTTACTTTATAAAAATATGGATATAAATTTTGCTATGGATATAAATTTTGCTTTTAATAACATAAGATAGGTGAACTAGTATACTGTAAATTTTATTTCTACAACAATATTAGCCTTTTCAAAAATCTTACCTACATTTAAAAAAAAAAAAACGTGTAAAAGATTTTACACTTCGTTCATATAAAAAGCATGAAAAATCACAAAAAAAATTCAATTATAAAATGAATTCTCTATTTGTCCATGTATTGTCTGTACATGTATGTCTGTACTTCTGTAATTTTTGTAATTTGTTAATACTTTTTAACTTTAATCCAATAAATTAGAAAAAGAAAGAATCTATATAACTTCTAACTTTATTGTTGACTCAATAATAAGTTATAAAACATTTACAAAATACAAAATACAGAAGTACAGACACGCATTTACAGACAATATACAGTCAAATAAAAAGTTCATATTATAATTGATAACTTCTTGTGATTTTTCATATTTTTTATATGAATGAAGTGTAAAATCTTATTACACTTTTTATTTTTTAAAACGTGTATTGTGTATTTTTATCTTTTATTAATATAGATATATATATATCTGTTCATGAAAAATAAATAAATTTGAACTCTTAAACCAATTTTTTTATAAAAATAATTCTTAGTACAATGCCATTTTCCATGACTCTATTTGATTATAAATGCATGAACCTGTGGGCATTGGCAACGCATCTCTTCTTCTTCCGAGCTCTAAGAGAAAAACTTGTGAATATGGAGACAAGTGATCTGATAGCCTACCCTGAGAGGCTCTGTTTGTTTAAGCTGCTTCTGAGTGTGTTATTTCCTCGTGGATTAAGATCCCAACTCACTAAATTAGGAGACCCACTCATATCACAGTTGGATGAGAGCTGGAAACTGAAGGTCTCACTTATATTAATGAAAATCGTGAAGTATTTTGCTGGACCCTTGAAAGCATTGGGTATATTGATAGAATTTCTTCTGAACCTGTTTTCTCATAATGGGGGATTGTTGAAAACCCTGTTCAACTTACTGAACGGTAACTATACTTTATTTTTTTCAATGATTTGATATGTTCTAAAAAATAAAATTGTGTAAGCAGTTTTAAATCATCTTTTTTCTAACCATGGATCATTTTATATGTTTTTTCTCACATTAGATAAATTCACTACCAGCAATTCACCATCAACAATTCATCCCCAACAATTTACTGTCATTGTCATGACATATTCATGGCATGTACAATTCCCCACCAACAATTTATGGCTGTGGTATATTCACCACGAATACATTTTTCAATAATGAAATATGTCACAACGATGAATTGCTGGCAGTGAATTGTTAAAAGTTAATTACTATTATTGAGATGAATTACTAGTGATGAATTACTGATGGTGAATTTTCTTAGAACCGTATTTTGCATCTTTCTTCACTAAAAATATTATTTTTTAAGATGGGATTTGATAAGCCCTTATTCTTGGCTTAAGAGAGCAAAACACCTGAGATTATGTTACTGCTTTCTGGTTTTCTTCTATATAAGTCTTATACTGTTAGGTAGTTATAAATTTGGTAGACAGATTCGTTCTCAGATCTGAATCCCTTCTGTAGAAATTTTTAGTAGTTTGTTGACTAATGATTGGATGGATTGTTTAATACAGGAAGCATCGTCATACCCAAAAGAGGATCAGAGGACTTTTTAAGTGTTATTGGCCATTTAGAGCGGCGCACAGATTTGTATAACAGAAGCTCTGAAGCAAAGGCCGATTTAATCATGGAGCCTGGTGATCGGTTCTTTGCAGATATCTCAGCCATGGCTTCAACCTTAGCTTACGAAAACAAGTTGGTTATCAGGAAAAGAGTCAATCAGCACTGGAAGGTAGGGTGCTGAATTTTATTTCACTTCTTTTAAAATCAGACAACAGAGAAATCTATTCAAAATTTTCTCTGACTGAACGAAAATATCCAATTTTTGCAGATGCATTTTGTGGAGTTCTTCGACTTTTGGGACGGTATGGAAAAACTAAGTCTAATGAAATCATGAATTACACGTTTTCAATATATATATTGATTAGTTAAATTGATATAAATCAATATTATCTAAGTTCAAGATAATATAGTATATAAAAGAAATCCCTTGGCTTAGCATATGTTGAAAATCTCTTTATTGTCATTTTTATCAATATAGAAGAGAATTTGTGTCAATATTCTTTTGTCTTTATTATAAATTCATTATCAGTTGCACCAATGCTCTACATATATATTTTTAAAATTAGGTAACATCTATATATTAGTTGCATCTTCATGAATACTAAATGTTGATATGGGTAACTTACAGATCACTTGCAGAAGAAATCTACACAAGCATTTGTACTATGCGACAAAGAAATCGATGCCAAGTTAATAGTGATAGCCTTCAGAGGAACACAAGTATTTGAGGCAGATGATTACATAACAGATTTAGATTTCTCTTGGTATGAGTATCCCCAAATAGGAAATGTCCATTTAGGATTTCTAGAGGCTTTAGGTCTAGAAAACCGTTCAATTGGTAGGAAATCCTCACATCATCTTGAAACACTAGACAATGAAAAACCTCTAGCCTATTTTGTGCTATGTCAAAAGTTAAAAAACCTTTTACAAATCCACAAAAATGCAAAATTCATTGTGACAGGTCATAGTCTAGGAGGAGCCTTGGCTATATTGTTTTTAGCAATGTTATTTGTGAATGACGAGGATAAGTTGTTGGAAAAACTATTGGCCATTTATACATTTGGACAGCCCAGAGTTGGTGATAAAGTATTTGGAGATTTCATGAATAGGAAACTAAATCAAACCACACCTAGATACTTTAGAGTTGTATATTCCAATGACCTTATTCCAAGAGTACCTTTTGATGACGACTTATTCATGTATAAGCACTTTGGAGTATGCCTTTACTACAACTGCTTTTATTGTGAAAAGGTAATGATTACTATTTAAGCTTGTGATATTCATAACTATTTTTCAGATTAGTGATATTCATTAAATTATATTAAGAATATCTCCATTGATTTAATATTATTTTTTGTTAAAAAAATTGTTGTGACAGAATCTTGCAGAAGCCCCCAACAAAGATCTCTCACTAGAATTCTTCATACCCATAAGGAGAACTGCCATATGGGAAGTGTTACAGAGCTTAGTACTACATTACATAAAGGGAGATGACTTCAAAGAAACCAAACTTTCTATTATCTCTAGAATATTTGGAATTTTGGTTCCAGGCATTTCAGCACATAGTCCAGTAAATTACATCAATGCAATAAGATTGGGTCCTCCTATGCTGAATCCAACTTTGAGTAATGGAAAAGGATAATATATCTCATTCAAAGGACAAAGTATTACTAATGTTAATCGATGAATACAAATATTTCATCATATTAAAATAAACACAATCACTTTGAGCTTATCTTTTAGATGGATTTGTAATTATTTATGAAATAATAGTATTATAGAGTTAGCTAATCCAAATAGTCTTATACATTATAGGGACAAAAATGTTACAAATCTATCCATGAATTCAAATATTTCTCAATGGAAATAATTTAAATAAATATTTTTTTAAGTTGTCAAATGTTTTTGATTTTGATTTTGATTTAATAATGAGGGATCAATTAAATAAATGATTTTTTATTGATAGTTGGTTGCAACCAATTAGCAGAAAGATTTAGAATTGTTAAATTTTTAGTTATTTATGTGGGACCTTTGAATTTTAATAATGAATGAATAAATTAAGCACAATGTGTGGACTTTTGAATCCTTTCTATTTGATTGATTGTGTTTTTTATGACTTGAATAGCTTTATTTTTAGAACCCATATTTTCTCTTATACTATTTTAAAAATATTTGAGTATTTAAAAGGCATATTCATATCTATACATCTGTAAGGAATTTTTTTGGGTGCCACTCTAATTCATTGTAGGAACCATTTCTTCCTTTTACATGACAAAATGGTAATTGAATACTTCATCCATAAACAAATAAAAATATGTTATCTAGAGAATCAATTACAAATATTTAGGGGCATCCAAGTGTAAAGGATAAAAATGTATATTGTTCTAGCTTTTCCCTATTTATTTTAAATCACTTTATGTGGGTATAACAAATGTATGGTCCCAACACCTAATCGGTCACTTTGGGTGTTCTAGTTGACCCTAAACATAAAGTACAACACTATATTATGTCATATTGTATAGTTCAAATATTCTCTATCTATTTACAATAGTATTTCCCCATCTTAGACAAGACTATATTTGAAATCATGCCCCTTAGACTAGATCACACTGGCATCATCGTCCCTCCATTTTTAAATTTAAATTTATCCATTTTCCACATGTTGAATCTTCTGGTAAATGATAGTTTCTCATTAACTAACATGTAAAAGGTTTTGAATTGTGTGTCTAGGGGTTGTTAGGTTAGGTGACATTTACCTTGCAAACCTATGTCATTTTTATGTCTCCATGTTTCTTGCAAAGTGTCCTAGGGGCATTTGAGAAATTCATTTAATATATACATATATTTTAATTATATTTTCAAGAGGAAATTTAATGTTGGTGGAGGTTACACATCACTAGAGGAAAAATTCACCCTCCTAGGCATCCAAATTGGAAATGTGAAAGGTCTTGAGTGGGGTTCCTAGGTTTGTAGGGAAACGTGTAGCCATTGCTTCTCCATTTGAAAGCTAAACAATCAATGGAACATCTTGAGTGCCAGAAGATGAAGAGGCTATGGGTTAGGCATCCATGTTGAAGCCTTGTACATATTAATTAATTTATTATCACGACTCTTGGTTTTCTAAGGAAGGGGTGTGGGTTTTTTTCAAGTGGTTTTAGCACCTCTATTTTTAGTTTACCATTGTGGTTTTGCCTCCCACAAGTTCTATAAATTAAAGACTTGAGATGGTAGTTGTATCTTGTGTTATTTGTAAGTGTATGAAAGCATCTATGTTGTAGGAGATAAACAAGGAAGTGTAGTGTGGTGTATATCTCTTGTGAAGATAGATAATATACTAGCCCTCTTTTCTTGTGTAATTTTTTTTCCGGAAAGGGTTTCTCAACATAAATCTAGTGTCATATTTTTTAGCTGATTTTCTCTTCTTTTTTTTTTTTTTTTTTTTTATGGTGAATGTGCAATAACATACATATAATTATATTTGGTAATTTTATTTTGAGATTCGAATACACATACATAATATTATAGCTCAATTTCACTTTGTTTTGAACTTTTTGTGTCAGAGCTTACCATTTTGTTTAGAATGGGATGCCTTTCTCTTAAGTGTTGGATGTTTTTTGGTTGTAGTGAGAGATTTTATCTTTTGTGGTATATTGAAGATTTGTGAAGAAGATTTTATACTATCCAAATTCTACCTCTTGTTAGGATATTAATTTTTTTTATGGAATTAGCTATGAGATATGGAAATTAAAGATGAAGGATCTCCTTGAAGGAGGGATTAGTGGTTGTTGTTTTCACAAGAAAGTAAACAAAATGTAATGAGTGATTAAGATTGGGTAATGTTAGAAAAGAAGGCACGAGGAACCATTCAATTATTTCTTACAAATTTCTTCCATTTTGAATATCTCTACCGAAGATACCACATATAAGTTGTGGAAAAAGATAGGTGATATTTAACAAAAACTAAAAGTTTTTCTAACAAATTATATCTCAAAAGGAATTCATATTCTTTAAAAATGAAAAATGGTGAATCTATTACTGATAATTTAAATTATTTTAATCTAATTATAAGTAAACTTGCATCCAGACATGTTAAAATAGAAGATGAAGATAAATGTATCTTTCTTCTTTGTTCTTTTCCTAAATCTTGGGAAAACTTAATTATTTCCATAAGTAGTATAATGCATAACCTAAGATTGAAACCATAATCTCTATAGTTCTGTTAGAGGAGATGATGAGAAATTCTATTAATTTTGGCTCCCAAGATGCCTTGCATGTGTAAAGTAGGACCAAAGAAAAAGTGCCTCAAGGGTATAATAAGAGGGATAATTCTAATGAATGTTTTAAAACCCTTGGAAAGAGCATAGTAAAGTGTTGGAATTGTGGTAGAAGAGGGTGTTGATCATCAAAGCTTGTTCCTCTCTGACAACCTTATGGGAAATTCAACAAGTGGGGGACCAATTTGCACCTCACTAAATACCTCCAAGTTTTTTATTGAAAGCTAACTCTTCTTTGAGTTTGGAGAAAATGGTAGAAGGAAATGTAAATATAAAACATGAAAGTAGTGATGTGCCAAAGCTTTTACAACATTTCAAACCCAATTCTTTTTCTATGAATGATATATTAGACACAAAATGCCACAACCCTTTATTGTTGGGAAGATAACGAGCAACAAGGCTAAATACAAGCACAATGCAGTCTTTCAAATCTCCCCACAGTAAGTATTCATTAAGGTTCGATCAAGCATAAATTTTCCAAAAGTTAATAGAAAAACATTTAGAAATTACATAAACCCTTCCTCTTGATACGCCATAATATGAAAAAACCATAACCCTTAAAGAAAATGGAGAAGTTCAATAGACATAATCTAATTCCCACAAGTTATTACTATATCATATAAACCTACAATATAGAAATAAACTACTCAAACTATTTGAATTAAGCTTAACATAGTGCTTTATTTTGAACCAAAAATAAAGAAGGAACTTGACAAAGGCCATAACATGCACAGTTTCAAAGATTTTTTCCAAACAAATCATGCTTAAATATCAAATGAACTTAAAAAAAAAGGTCGAATGCCAATTTGATAATAGTTTGAGTTAAAACAATATAACATGCCAGAGAAAAGCAATGTTCTGCCAGCTTTAAACTTTTGAAAAAACTTCTATAACTAAGGAAAACTAAAAGAACTTATTTTTTCCAAAAAAGAAACTCATTCCTTCTATTGTTGCCTCCTATTTATAGATGAAAAGAGAGAAACACCACCAACATTCTAGAAGTAAATATTGCAAGATGCCTACATCTAATAGCTCATGATCTAATCATAGATATTTGATAAGATTGTGGCAATATTTGCTCATTAATTCCCAACCATCTCATTAATGTACTTTAGATATTTAGAAAAGATCACCATCTTAAAACAATTAGATCCTAGAAAACAACTTGGAAAAATCTGATTGACCAATCATATAGATTGACAGTGCCAACTTGAAGGTTCCAACTTGAAAAAATGGAAAACCTAGCATGCTATGAAAAAATCCAAAAGAGACTACTCCTTTAAAGCGTGACCTGTCCAAAATGAAGAAATGATGTATCAAATGAGTGGGGAATCTTCGATTTATGAAAATTTCCTTAAAGAAAGTCCCCACCAAGCTGAAACATGCTTTGACTTTCTCCAGAAAAAGAAGGTGATAAAAAAATGTCGTGCAACCACCACGTGGCACATTGCATGCCTTTCAATTTATTTTTTGATTTAAGTGCAGATTCATCTTGAAGCCAAAAATGTATAAAAGTTGAAATTCTAAAGAAGATTAAGGAAAAATTGCTTCATAGTTCTAGCGACTCATAGGGGCCTTTGCTCGTGGAGGTTTGAACCTAGAGCTTTGGAAATTCTTGGAGTTTGAGTTAGGAAGAATGCTACACCTCTGAATCCAAATCAGTTGGCCATGTGAGAGCACAAATGATCTTGTATGCTTGATCTAACTCAAAGAATTCCTTGAAAGAAACATCTCCCCATCTTGTTGAAATAGCCCCAAGGTGATAATAGAGACAAGAAAGGGGAAAGATCTCATGCTTGATTTCATTAATGGTGGGCATCAGGCTTAAACATGGGAGTTCTGTAGAAGTACAGACCTTATTTTTGATTGCATCCATGATTTACTCAATTGATAGCACATCTCCATATGGTGAGAAAAGGGAAGGCACACCATTTGAAGCTAAATAGAACATTGAAATCCTTCTTGATTTCATCAACCCTTTGTTCAACACTACCTAACATTCCTTTCTCTTTGCTATGAATTTGTGGTAGTTAAGAAATTCACTTTCTTTGCTTGAGGCAACCCTTCAATCTAGAATCCCTGCACTTCTTAGGGCCTCATCAGTGGCCACACACAATCTAGAAATCAGGTTTTGTGATTCCGCTACTCGGGGAGCATATATCTATAGAATTTGGTTGACCAGTGGGCCATCCTTTCCATTTAATTCTCAAGCATCCCTTAAAAATTGTAGGGCTGGCCTTAGAATAGTAACCACAATCATGATCCTTTCCCAGTGTTCAGATATTAATTTCTTCAATACCGAGAGGGTCCCAGACCCTTGTGTAGTAGTTAACTCTTGATGGAACTAAGCCTCTCTCACTCTTACATTCTCCTCCATTTGATTCTTCTCTCAAAGGGAATTTGTTAGTTCAAAGTTCAACCTTCTGATCTCTTGGTCATGAGCTTGTAGAGCGAACATGATCTCCTATTTCTCTTGCTTTGACCTTTCTACTTTTGCCTAGGCCTTTTGTAGATTGTCAAAAGCTTGAGATTGGATGCCATCCAAATCTCTCTGTATGTTTTTTTGAGTACATTGGTACTTTGCATTTGTATAGCGCTCAGTAGCAAGCTTAATTCTTAACTTTTCAATTTCAGCATATAGTTGAATCTATTCACTTTGGGCCTCCTTGAGCAACTTATTTGCTTCTCCTTGCTAATTTTGTATTTTTATTATGTAGGCCATTTGTCTATCTCTAGCCTTGATCTCTGTATGTAGCCTACTCATTGTTTCCCTTACATTTATCAACTTTGCCTCATGCTTTTTCAATTTTCTATCTAGCCTTTCATAATTTGCATATACCACCTTCTGGGTGGCCTTAGCTAAGACCACCTTGTCACACAGGCAAGTTTTGTTTAAATACAGACCCATGGATATAATATCTTAATCTTCCATTTTCATTTGTTCCTCAGGCTTGGATACAAGTTGCTTCATGGTAGTGATCAACAAATAATTCCTCTCTTCATTGAAGCAAGCTTCAATCTTCTTAGTAGCTAATAGCAATGCCTTTTTTAACTATAGTTTCTACTTTCTAGCTTGTCGAGCCTGCTTGGTTGCATTGAAATGCTCTTGGAGACTCTACAGTGTGTCAATGCTTTATGTGGTGATGGAAGCGCCTGGAGGGAGACGAAATAGGGTGTCAAAAGGAGAAACCTCAGATGTATGAGACTACAGGGAGGAAAATGGGAGCATTACCATGGAAAATAATAGTACACCAAATTGAGATTGGGTAAGGGGAAAACTAGTTAGGGTGAAAAGAGAAACGAGCAAAAGGAGAGATGTTTTCCTATAAGTGGATGGACCTAGAGTAATTGGCTGTTGGCCTTGCTATTGCACCAAAATGTTGACTTGTCAATGACCGATACAAGCATCAATTAAGATCCATAGGAGCCAGTTAGACCATCTCACAAACCCAAGTGTTGTGTTAGATAAGGAAGACCAAGGGACACACCATCTTGTAACAATCCCCCCAGCACAAGTGGGGGGTTTGAACCTATGACTAGCTCTGATACCAATTGTTGGCCTTGCCATTGCACCAAAAGGTCAACCTGCCAATGCCCGATACAAGTGTCAGTTAAGATCCATAGGAGGTGGTTAGACCATGTCACAAACCCAAGTGTCATATTGGAAAAGGAAGACCAAGGGACACACCATCTTGCAATATGGGCAAGATGGATGTTTCAACTCTTTCAATGGGGGCCCTTGACAGGGCGATCAACAAATCAATAGCTACCAAAGTGGATGCCACTCACTTGGTGCCCGGGGTTACTTCACAAGGTTCATTGTTGAAAATGGATGGTGGTTCATTAAGGACCAAAAGCTCGAGTCCACGGATGGAGGACTCTTCTCCACAGATGGGGGCAGAGGAGTTACTAGAGATGCAGAGGTAGAAAGAAGAGAGGGAGTGAAACTTACCTAGTCCGTGGTGGCTGAAACACCTTGCAAAGAAGATTCCACTTCTTCTTATCCTCTAGTTGATGCACTAGGCCCACCAAGATCTTGGATTCATCTCCTCTTTGCATGATTGGAACTAGTATGTTATGATCTCTTGGCGATTGATCCCACCAAAAATTGGCCTTCAATAACCACAGTGGACCTTCTTAGGGACCATTAGGTTCCTTTCCCTTTGCTTTGGGAACTAATAGAGGGTGTGGCTTGTGATTCCTTTTTCCTCGATCCTTTTCTTTTGTTTGATTCCTAGGGCCGAGAAGCATGACGCAAAAGGTCCTCCTATTCAATCTCATGACTTGTCTCTAGATTGTTATTGTCGGTATCAACCTCTTTGTCATAAACCTCATTGAACCTTTCATCATGTGGTTTCAATTCTTCAAATAGGGCATTGAGGCACCTCATCTCTTGTTAGAACCTCCAAAAATTTTCCTTCTTCCTTTTTGACCACCCCAAGCATTTCAATTGCATGCTAAGGGATTTACCCATTGGGAGGTTCTTCTAATACTCTGCCTGTTGAACATAGAAGTTCAATCATATTGGTCATTTGAATGGTATCTAGTCCAAGTTGATGTATACTTCTAGCCTTTCTTGATTCAAATTCTTCCTTCACTCAAAATACTCTTGAATCTCATGTTTCAAAGTCGGGAGGTGATTTGTTAGATTGTAGTCCCATGTGTCACAAATAAGAACCAAGCCTAAGAGCACCAATTTGTTTGTATGATCACCCTTTGTCTTTTGCCTTATTAATCTTACCTAACTATTGGAAATGTTAAGGGGATCAGGTAGAGCCCTATCTTATGCCTTTTGGTGCCATACGTGTTGTCAGCAAGGGTTGCCTAATGACATGCCTCCAAAGAAAAAACTCTATCTGTTACAAATTTGGGGAGTCTAAAGGGCTCCCTGATGAAACCATGGAATCTGATAAAAGTGAAATCCTTACCTAAGAAATAATCCACTAGGGTCTGTGAAGTCTTCATCCATTGTAAGACCTTGGGATAGAAACGGCTTGTACGATGTGGGAACAATTCTTGAAGTACTAGCCTCATAAAATAATCTACAAACTAGTAGTAATCCCATGTTCTTGAAAGTTCACGAGTCCATAATGAAGCTGGTTGATAGAAACCCTTTACATCAAACCTAAATAATGACAAAATTCTCTCCAAAAGCTTAGAATTTTGATGCAAAATCAAGTGAACCAAGAAAGAAGAATACCTAAATCTATACTTAGTATCATAGGTCCTCAATCACTCTAGTATCCCTTCAGCTATTGCATCAACAAAATCATAATACTTCTGACTTTTCTCCCTTTTAAGGATGATTTAGCCAAGCCCATTTGAAAGGGATGGAATTCTTCATCATCATCAAGGCCATAAATCTAGGATAGCATTGAGAAAATAGAATATGTATATTTCTTGAATTTTCTATGCGTAAGAGGAA
Source organism: Sequoia sempervirens (assembly GCA_007258455.2). Lineage (NCBI taxonomy): Eukaryota > Viridiplantae > Streptophyta > Pinopsida > Cupressales > Cupressaceae > Sequoia > Sequoia sempervirens. The sequence goes on from VDFB02057714.1 coordinate 256,235, forward strand.
AAGAAAAGTGATCTCTCTCTAGTCTTTCCTTTGTTTCATCCTCATAAAAGTTTCCCTTCTTAGTTTTGTCTTCCCAAAAACTTTCCATCTCTTCCTCATCAAAATATTCAGCACCCCAAGTTGTAGGGATACACAAAATATCCCATATGACCATTGTAGAAATTGTAACATTGATCTTTTTTCCAACAATAACTCTTGTCTCCTTGTTGAATCTTTTGACACATGCATCTACCAGCTCTAGGCATGGGTGTACGACGGGAAACATGAATTGTGGCAAACCACAATTCCAGAGCCAAGATGTGAAACCTTTAGATGACCCATGCTACATCATTCTTTGGAATGCCCCCTCCCTAAGGATTTTAGGGTTAGTCACCAACTTTGGGTCAAAAATGTTGTTGGAAAAATCCTACACCACCTCTCTTCTGATATGATTATCTAGTTGCACTAATTTTTTATAATCAAACTGTCGTTATTTTGGCACTAGGGCATTGGCAAATGAATTCCTCCCAAAGATATCAATGTAACCCAACCTTTTAGATGATGCTCCAGCCTTTCTATTAAATGTTGATGCTTCCACCATGGTTGTGCTAAGAAGTTGCAAAGTTTCTTCAATGAAACGACCACTTGCATTTTTGCTACTTAGCAAAATCTACTTTTGGGTGCATTTAATTCTTTTGCACACACATTAGTTAAGGCTCTTCCATTACCACTGGTCCACTAAATGCTGCCACCTAGGTGATATGTGTGGATTTGGGTTCCATATCCCTTGGGAATGCCAAAAATGTCACAAAAATGGAATTAGTACATTCTCCTTGCCGCCTCTTTCATAAATAAGCTAATCACATTGTAAAGTGTGATTTTAGATATGAGAAATGTGCTTAAGTAGTGCAAGGTACTTTTGAAAAGACATTCCTATTTAATTTGTAAGAACTTAATGTGTTAATCCATGTCTTTTCATATAAGCAAGCTAGCTAGTGTTGATGATGGAAAAGGACACATGGCAACGATCAACATACGTGAGAATTTACTCTCAACACCCAAATTTATTTCTGAAGACCTGTTGTCATATTTTGCGTATGATTCATCTCTTTCCATATAGTTGCTTTGATACTTTCTCTGTTGTCATCTGGCCAAAAATATATTTTTCGTTGGTTGGGTTTTGCGACACATATTTTCTATAAATAGCTATGCCACCTTATTACAATATTCATTCAAAAAATAGCTTTTTAAGTTTAGCAAGCTTTTCTCGCTATCTCCCATTAGACTACAATCTGCTACTTTGTCATAATATCAATTGGCTGAGGAAATGCTATTCAAATTCTACCATGGAGGCCACAATATTCCTTCGTGGTGGGGGTTACCTATGACATAATTAAGCACCTGGTGAAGAAGTGTGACTGCCTTGGTGCCATTGCGTTCAAGTGGGTAGTCGGCTAGGACTATGTTGAAGATGAGAACTAGTTGATAAGCAATTGTAACATTATTTCTCACTTCATTGCCTCCCTGCTCAACCTAAATATCACCAAGCGCTAGATAATTGAGTTGTGTTGCTAGATGTTTGACTCTGCACTGTTGGAATGGCTTGGAAAAATTGTGCAAGTAGCTATCCCTAGTGTCGACATTTCGAGCACCATGGACCTCTATCAGCACATTGATTATGGGGAAGACATCCCCTGGGTGCCTCTCCAAACTAAATTTTGCACTGTGGACCTTGAGAGGCATTGTTTTTCAACTTGGCCTATGACCACCTTCTTGTTGTGAACTACAATGTGGAATGCATTCCTAGGTTCGAATGGAAAAAAACACTTCAAGTTTTTGGTGTATAGCTATGGCAATGAGAATTGAGGTCCATGTTGTGTCAAACCTATGTGTGTTGTGTGTTTTCCCCCTTTTCACCTTAACAAACAAGAAGAAGAAGAAGAAGAACCCAACGACGAACCACTTCGACTACTTAACAACAACTAGAGGCTTAGCTTTAGTATTTTTTGCACATTGCCTCCCTTTTGCTTCTTTTGCTTTGTGACTCTTTTTGGGTTTGATCGAGAGAGCTTCATGTTTAAATCTGAGCCTTGGGCTTGTATTACATTGTAAATTTTTTGATGAATATAATATAATACAATACTTTTCTATTTCCCCTATGTTATTCTCATGGCTTATTCTCAAAACTAAAAGGTATTTACAAATTTTTTTACATATTGGACATAACTATGAATTTTTTAAAAGAATTTACACATTTTAATGGAACAATTTTAGATAAATACCATTCACTAGTATATCCAGAATGTTACCTTCCATATCTTCTAGCTCATACACATTCTTTTCCTTACACATGTAGATATGAAAGGGTCCCTTCCATAGTGCTTCAAATTTTGTATGTTGTCCTAGTTTCACAGTGCACTCATCATAATTTAGTACCAGGATCCCTTCCCTTAAATAAAGGTTGGAGGTCTTTTTATCAAACCATTGTTTTACTTTTTGTTGGCAACCGATTATGGCTCCATAAGCTTTTTCTTTATCTTCCTCAAGTTTGAGGAGTTCCACCAATCTTACTTTCATTTCACTACTTTCTTCAATCTCCAAGGCTTTTAACAGTTGCAAGGCTAATGTAGAGCAGGGGAACAATCAATTAACCATAACAATTCAAGGTATTTCAATCAACTTTTTAGTCACCAAAACTCTATTTTGTCACCTTTTCACTCTTCCATCCTACCTCCCTAGTAGGTCTCCCAATTGATGTTTTATCAAATATATTTTAGAGAAGGTTGTCTCTTCACAAGACCTACATCTTTTTAGGCCTCACGGCCTACAAAAACATATCACAAAAAATCACATGACTCTTTGGGAACAACTTCATCAAACAAGGCACCTACACTATCCTAGACCTCAAATTAGGCCACTTTTACAAAGGAACTATCCACAAAACATTCTCTCAATTTAAAAACTGGGATTAAACCTTCTCCACACCTATCTCAAATAGGCTAAATCACCAACTTCCAGAATATGAGACATGGACATTAAGTCATCAATCTACAAAACCCTCATTTTACTTGGCTTAGAGAGGGGTTTATTTGAAAACCATGTTCTAGGATTTACCCCACCTTTCCACCACTTCAAAAACCCTTAATTATGTCTAGACATGTTCCAAATTTCAACAAAATTTTCTTCCCACAAGGCTTTACTCACATATCCACCTTTAGCCACTCAATTTCACTAAAAACACATATGTTAGACATCTAGGGCATCACACCCAAACCATCAAATGCACTTTCCTACAAAATTTAAACCTCCATACACCTAAATATACCTACATGGATCCATTCCATAGAGTCACAGTGGTTACAAAGGGTGGAATGGATCAATTTCACATTTTTGAAGCTCTCAAACCCTTAAACAGGGTTATTCTAACTTGCTTCAGAAAAATGAATCAAACACCCAACAAATCAAATAGAAAGTGCTCAAACAAAAATTAAATGGAAGTTAACTCATGCCTCTAACAAATTCAATTTTTTTTATAACAATATTGCTTTTGTACGGTACCATACAGGTCTAGAAATAGCAAACTTATAGAGAAAATCACAAAAGTAGGGGTAAGTTTATTGATTCTTTGCTTCCAAACTATCAAGAGAGCTTTAAAAAGAGATTTTTCACATATTTATGCTTTTTCCCTCCAAAACCAATTGCCTCAACCTAAAAAAACTACCTTTTAAAATAACTGACCGCTGGAGTTCCAAAATCTACCTTTTTGCAACTTTTGACAATGACAACTTTTTACAATTTTAGCAATTTTGCATTTTTTAAGTGACAACTTTTAGAAACTTTGGAAATTTCACCCAATGAACCCAAATGACTCCCCTAGTTAAATTAAACATCCAAAATGGTCTACATTGACCTTATTTGATGACAAAATCTCAAAAACCTAGAAACCTATCACATAATCAAACTTGCAAAATTGGATCTACATGGTGCCCTTACACCAAAGGCAGGGATCTCTATGGAAACAGGTAGAACTACCTCTTTTCCATATACTAGTTCGTAAGGAGAGGCCTTCAAGATTTAATTGGGCGTAATCTGGTCTACCCACAAGGTAGCTCATAGGTGCTTGTGCCAATCCCTTTGTCGCTCTAACCTGATGTGTTTGATTAACTTAATTAGGTTTTTGTTGGTTGACTTTGTTAACCCATTCCCTTGTGGATAGTAATTGGATGAATTTTTAAGGTAAATAACATGTTTGATTGCTACCTTCATCCATTCAAAAGTTTCTTTTCCTTCGAGGTTCTATTTGAACATTAGGCTTTTTTTGAGCATGAACATGATAGGTCTTGCGATGCCTATGAAATCTGAAATGAACCAACTAACAAAGTTGATCTTCTCTAGAAAAGATTGTAGTCCTCTTTGATTTACTGGTAGGGGAAACTCCATTATAGATCTCACCCTTTTAGGATCTATCACTATTCCCTCCTTCGATACTATGAAACCAAGTAGCTTGCCTTGAGGCACTCTGAAAACACATTTTTTGGGGTTCACAAAAATCCCAAACCATTGGCAGGTATGTGTAGGATCATGATAGGCCAAAAAGTGGCAATATTATGGGTATTTGTAGGGTATGTGGCTGACGACTTTTTTACCCAAAATTGATGAAACGAAAATGGTTTTTTAAAGGAGACTTTCGCCTTTCCACTGGTTATAAATTATGCTTCAATTTGAATTCATTAAATAATTATTATTTATTTTCTATTATAATTATGACTAAAGTCTTGATCGATAGGGCCGATTGAAAAAAATTTATAATTTTAAACCAGATTACATTTCCTGAACTAAAAATGCATCACACTCTATACTCAAACATAGGATTAAAAGAAAATTTAATTTAATGTTTTGACCAAGTTAAGGTGGTCGACATACGAAGTTTTTTTATTTTAAAAAGTTGTAATAAAAAAATCATAATTAATTATTTACTTGGAAAAAAAACTACAAAAAAAATATGCATCACATTTGGACATGAGTCCTCCAATTTATATAAAATTCAAAAAATAATTATCATTTTATTATGGTTAGGTGTACGTATTGTAAACACCCACTTCTTTATTTTTTCCCTAAATTTAAGTGGTACTAATGATGAATTTCAAATTTTCACCAAATGACTTTATTTATTTTAACAAAACTCAGTAGTTTAGGAAACTAAATCACTTATAGATTCTATTCCTTACATATTTTTGAAATAATATAGATAATTTATCAAATTTTTAGGTCAAGTTGCCTAACATCATTTTTCTGATTTTTGCCACTTAAGGGCCTTTTTTTCCATGATGATCCTGCACATACCCTACCAAAATTTCTAGAAAAATTTCTCCAAATGGTTAAAGTGATCATTTTTTGACTTTGAAAAGATAGTTAGGTCATTCAGATATATTAAAATAATCTAATTGATTAATCCTCTAAAGTAATATCCATTGCTCACTGAAAAGTCACACCAACATTTGAAAGTCTGAAAGGAATTTTTGAGCATGAAAAAGTTCCCCACTTAGTGGTAAACATTGTTTTATGTTGGTCACCTTCCTTTACATATACTTGGTTATAACCCGAGAAAACATTGAGCAATGAAAAAATCTTCGATCCAACCACAATTTGCAAGATTTGCTCCATTGATGGCAAAGGGTAGTGGTCTTTTAGCGAGGCTTTCTTCAAATATCTAAAATCCACACAAAGCCTAATATTTCCATTCTTTTTCTAAAATGGTACCAAATTAGACACCCAGGTGGAATGTTTAATCAGATATATGATCCTTGATTTGATTAATTTGGTGAGCTCAAGATTGTTCCATTAACGCTTTGATATTCATATTGGCTAGCCTTTGTTTTGTAGGATGAGCTTTGATCCTTTGGCCAAGTCAATAGTATGTTAAATTATTCCTAGATCATACCCTCTAAGATCATCATAGGTCCAGGCTACAACCCCGTCATATCTAGAACATAGATGCTTTAGTCTTTCCTTATCCTTTTATGGAACGTCCCTTCTGACTTTTAACTTTTTGTTGCTTCCAACTTCAAGCTCTTCATAATCCATTACATCTGTGGTAAACCTCTATTTTCCATTTCTTGCATCCTCATAGTCAAAAATATTTTCAAGGGAGATTAAACCTCAAGGAAGCTTATTTCCTTTTAACTGTATAACTTGCACTTTGGGAGATTCCATTCCTATTTGTGAATGGTCGGAAGCTCTTCCTGATTTTTGTAAGAAGGTGCCAATTTGAATATCATCCTCAAATACTTGCCATTTTTGATCATTTTTGGGAATTGCTGGTCCGACAATGATCTATTTTTGTTGTTGAATCAAAAACTAGTTGAAATTGCAAACCAATTGAAGCCATCCAATTGGTGATACTATTTTGAGATCGGGGAATGACTTGCATATTAAAAGCTTCAAAAATCTCAATCAGATCCCATATCCGATATCTATACTTCATTCTTATATTCTTCATAGCTGCTTGCCCATGGACCTAACTCACAACTAACTCTGAATCTCTAAATTCTTGAATTCTCTTCATGCCTATTCATTCTACAAAAATCAAACAATGAACCAAGGCTTCATATTCCACATCAGTGTTCGAGCATGGGAACTAAAAATGAAAAGCCTTGAGGGTCTCTAATCTTGTCGGGGGCACTAGTTGGACACCCACTCCAGAACCAGATTTGCATTTGGAGCCATCAAAATATAAGGTCCATAGACAGTTGTCACCCAAATCAACATATTCCTCCCAATCTTTTATCAATTTTAGAAAGACTTGATCATCATCGAGGATCACATAGGTTCCTAGTCTCGTCGCATAAAATTTTCTAAATGGGTTAGAGTCGATGAATTGGTTGAGGAGCACCTCTTCTTTGGGAGTTTGATCACTCGTGTCTTCTTCATCTTCTAGCATCTCTACATAGTATCTCTTCCTTTGCGAGAAGTAGGTATGTGTTGCTTCAAAGCATAGGACTGCATTGTCCACTATGTGTTATGGATGCAAAGATTCAGATAGTATTTTCATCTTTTCCCCATGCTTGGTTCTCAATATCAGGTGGGACCAATCAAGCGCTAAATATTTTCCAAGCTTTATTGTGAAATATCTTGAAAGACACATTTCAAAGACCAAGGGAATGTCTATCACCACTATTTCTTGTGTGACTATTTGGCTTGGACATGAGAAGATGGTTAAACACAAATATTTAATGTGGCCGATGGTCAAAACCTTCTTCCCATCTAATTGCATGATTCCCTTCTCAAGGGGTTCATACTTAAGTTTCAGGGAATCGATTGCTTGCTTTGGCATGACCATTGTACTAGCTCCCAAACCAATCATCTTATTATGCAAAATCTTATCTCCCACAATAAGTGTTAAAAAGAAAGGCATGGGATTTGGCCCTTGCTTACCTCTTTCTCTTTTGCATTGTTCGCATTGTTTACATAAGCTGTGGCTTTCAAAGATTGAGGGTTCGATGTAGGTTCTTTATCTTTATTTTGATCACATGATGGAGTTGCATCTATCTAAGGTACTTGTTCTTCCTTCTTTAATGCTTCTTGAAGCAACACCTTTTATTTGGGAATGGATATGACATCCCACAGAGATATGTTAGTGGTTGCCTTCTTCAATTGTTCCACCACATTGAGCATTCTGACTGGAGATACCTTGGACTTAAATGGTGGTATCTCTCTTTTCTTTAGAGGAAAATGATTCTTCATGAATGGGCTCGACATCTTATCCAACTCCTTCGCTGGCAATGATAGAGTTCGTGACTATTGAGTAGGTCAACTAGTGGCCTACGGTGCCTAGTTTTCTTACAGTGGTGGTTAACATAGCTAAGGATGCAACAAAGCTTGTTGTACGTATTCTCCTGTGAGTCTTCCTTTGGATCTTATGTTGTAGTTTAATTGTACTTATGGAGCACTAGTTGTCAAAGCTTCATTCAAAAATACCACATCTTCTTCCTCCATCCATGATAATAGTACTTGGTCTGGTGCAATATCTAGTTCTTGTTCTAAATACATTCCTTGCATTTGTGCTCTAAAGCAGGCATTTTCCATTTCGGGGGACTTGTATTCTTCCACATTCGGAAGTGCACCCTTATTTCTTTGTTCCACTATCTTTTGTTGCATATTTCATGTTGGACAATTTCTGGGCATGTGGCTATCATTGCATGGGAAGCACCATATGTTTTTGTCTTCCTCTAGGTAGTTCTAGCCTGGGATTAACTCTTTAGTCTAGATGTCCTTGATTTTCTATAGCGGCATAGTGACTGGAACTATCTGGTTTGCGAACACAATTTATTGACCTCCTCCTCTTGAGGGTCATTGGTACATGTTCTATTGATAGGATGACATTCCCCCCTGATAGGTTTGAGTGGCTTACTTCAGAGGTGTCGCTTGCTTTCATTTAATGAGAACTAACTTGTTAAAAAAAGACCACATGAGACTCTTCATATCATTGATGTCCGTTGCCAGAGAAAAAGAGCCTGATGTGCTCGGCTACGCGGAGGGGTACACGTACATGGATTGTGGCATGGCCTATGTCACCATTTATGGAGTGAAAGTACTTGGACCAGCTTCTTCTCAAGGACCACTAGAGATTTCTATCAATATAGGAATAAGAGGTTGTGGTGGGAGATTTCCAACATCGATCAAACTATTCTCCATATGCAAAACCAAATCATATGCATTAGGTAAGATATCACCTCCCATAGAGGTTATCATAATTGCGATGTCTAAATTGAAATCCATTAGGTAGAACATAAATGCCATCACAGTTGGGGGTTAGGAAATTACAGGGATTCTTTGCCAGGTTTTATGAAACTTGTTGTTGAAGTCACTCATGGCCTCTTGTGGGGTTCTTTGATAGTAATTAATTGATGTACTAACGAAGAGTGATCTCCCTTCTTTGAGAAGCATTCAAACAACCTTTCTTTGAGTTGATCCTAGGAGTGGATAGAACTGGAAGCCAAAGATTGATACCAATCTTGAGCTTATCCTTTGAACGAGGTGGCCAATAGCCTAAGAGCAATATTTTCCTCTGCTATGTTAAATGTGCCCTACATACCTCCGCTATATCTTGGAGGTGTTCAGAGGGGGTTTTGAAGTCTTCTCTAGAGAATTTTGGAATATACTTGAGGACGTTAGTGGGTATGGTAGGCCATACGTCTTGGGGCATAGGTGGTTGTAGCAGACTACCACTATCCTAGGTTACAAAGTTTCTAGGAGCAGGGGCAAGTATGTGAGCCATGGAGAACAAATTCCTATGAATCAAGTATACTAGTATTCTAATTTGGAAAGTTTGGCCTCCAGGTGGAGTAGATAAGGCTCTAGATCTTGGGCTCTCACTTCTCACTCTCTTATTCCTTACAGGTGATACATAACTTGTAAGTCTTCTCCTCCTAGATACCGAGGCGAGTAATCGGGAGTACTAGAAATGACCTCTTGAGGATGCTCTTGTTTGGATTCCGGGCATGTGAAATTTCCACCTTCTTTCCTTGGATTGATTTAAGAAATATTTCAGACTTCCAATCACATGTTTGAAAAACTTTGATTCCCACTGGGCGTGCCATAAAAAGAACTATTGATCATCAAATCTTGCACCTCTCCGACATCCCTATGGAAGATTCAATGAGTGGGGGACCAATTTGTGCCTCACTAAATACCTTTGATATTTTTATAGAAAGTCATTTCTTCTTTGAGTTTGGAGCAAATGATAGAAGGAAATGTAAATATAAAACATGAAAATGGCTATTCACCAAAGCTTTTACAACATTTCAAACCAAATTATTTTTTCTATGAATGATGTATTAGAGATAGAATTACACAACCCTTCATTTTTGGGAAGAGAACGAGCATCAAAGGCTAAATACAAGCATGGTGTAGTCATTCAGATCTCCCCATGGGAAGTGTTTATTAAGGTCTGATCAAGCATAAAAGTTCCAAAAATTAATAGAAAAAATTCAAAAATTGCATAAACCCTTCCTCCTGTTACAACATAATATGAAAAAATAATAACCCTTAAAGAAAATAGAGAAGCTCAAGGGACATAATCCAATTCCCACAGGTTATTATTGTATCATTTAAGCCTACAACATGGAAATCAACTACTCAAACTACTTGAATTAAGCTCAACATAATGTTTTATTTTGAACGAAAAAATAAAAAAGGAACTTGAAAAAGGACATAACATGCATAGTTTCAAACACTTCTTCGAAATAGATTGTACTTTTAAAATATCAAATGAACTTAAAAACAAAGGTCAGATACCAATCCGATAATAGTTTGAGTTAAAACAATATAACATGCCAGAGAAAAGTAGTGTTCTACAAACTTTAAACTTCTAAAAATACTTCTATAACTAAGGAAAACTAAAAGACCTTCCTTTTTCCAAAAAAAAAAGGAACTCATTCCTTCTATTGTCACCTCCTATTTATAGCTGAAAAGAGAGAAACACTGCCAACATTCTAGAAGTAAATACTATTCTAAATGCCTGCATCTAATAGGTCACAATCTAATCGTAGATCTTTGATTAGATCGTGGCAATATTTTCTCATTAATTCCCAACTACCTCATTAATGTCTTTTAGATATTTAGTGAAGATTTCCATCTAAAAACAATCGGATCCTAGAAAACAACCTTGAAAAATCTGATTGAACAATCACATAGATTGATGACACCGACTTGAAGGTTCCAACTTGAATACAATGAAGACCCAACATGCTCTGAAAAACTCCAAAAGAGACTGCTCCTTTAAAGTGTGACCCACCCAAAGTGAAGAGATGATGTGTTGAATGGGTGGGGAATCTTACATTTATGAAAATGGCCGTAGAAAAAATCCCCGCCAAGCTAACACGTGCACCAACTTTCTCCCAAAAGGAAGGCATTAAAAAAAAGTTGCGCAACCACCATGTGGTGCATTGCATGCCTTTCAGAACAACTTTTTCTTTAAATGCAGATTCATCTTGAAGCCAAAAACATATAAAATTTGAAAATCAAAAGAAGATTAATGCAAAATTGCTTCATAGAGGGCATGTGAATATGGAATGTAGGAATAAGAAAAATAAATTTCATTCGTCCATGGAAAATTCCTTTGATGATAATTATGATTCTTTTTTTTTATTTCAAATAACACTATTAATGTTGATCCTTGGCTTATTGATTTGGTTTCTCCTACCATATGAATCCTTAGAAGGAGCGGTTTTATAATTAAAAAGAATATGATGGGGGAGATGTTTTCCTTGGTAATAACATCACAAAGAGGATTGTTTGTAAGGGATAGGTAAAATTGTTTTTCTGTGAACTAGGAGGATTCAAAATTTTGATAATGTTTTACATATACTAGGACTTGCAAGAAATTTACTTCCAATGTCATGTTGAATGATTTTGGAATGCATGTGACATTCGATAAGTTTGATTGTAGGTTTGTGAGATGGAGTTTGATGATAGCTAAAGGATGTTAGGTAGGGAATTTTTTTAGGCTAAATTCCCCTACTTTAAGTAACTTTGCCAATGTAACTAGCAATAAAAATGTGTGTATGTTGTGGCACCATAGATTGGGTCACATCTAGGTGAAAAAGGACTTAAGACTATTTAAAAAAAAATGCTTGATGGTATTTTTGATTATTTTGTTGGTAAATTAAGTTTTGTGAATATTATGTGTTTGAAAAACAAAATAGATCGTCATTTTCTAATGGAACTAATAAGGAAAAGATAATATTATAAATTATTCATTTAGATTTACGTGGACTAGTAGATATTGATTCTTTGGGTAAATCTCAGTATTATGTCTCTTTCATTGATGATCTTACAAGATAAACTTGGATTTATTTTATGCATTCAAAATTTGAAGTTTTCACCAAGTTTAAGGAATTTAAGGCCTTAGTTGAAAAAAATAGATTATAAGATAAAAGTGTTGAAACCATTATTGAAATTAATTCGTATACCTTGATATAGATTAAATCATTTTAACGCTTACCTAATGCACCATAGAAAAATGGCCACTTGTCATTTTCATGGTCTTTTGGGCCTGTCCTCTTGATGTTTGGTCTATTTTGCTTTGATTCATTGATGTAATGTAGCTAGAACATTCACATTTAAGTATTTAGAATTCAAATAGTGACATCTTGTGAAGGTGTTGTGAAGTGTTGTAACACATTTCTACACTCTTCTAGACTCTTTTTATTATAATTCATCTAAATATCCCTTTTTATTCATCATCAAGTCTTATTTTTAAGTGTTGTAACAAAATTTCACACTTTTCTAGGCTTTCTTTCACTATTTACACCTTTCTTATGCTTTATTTCACCCCTTTATGCCCTTATAAGGCTTAATTAAGTGCATGTTTGAACATTTAAACCCGACAAATAACATTAAATATGAATTAATTCCTGAAATGCAATTTTAAGCTTGAGGTGGGACCCATTCACCATGGGTGGCGAATGATTCCCCCTTGGCTCCAAATTCAAAATATTTGAAATTTCCTTTCGGGTTTTTATTTAAAATCAATTGATGTCAGCTTGTGATGAGGTATCAATGGGCTAATAAGGCAAAAGATTGTATAAATATGTATTTTTCTCCTCATTTCAATATCCTAATTTGTTATCATTCATTCTTCATTATTCATCCACCAATCTTCTCTTTCAAGTCAAGCAACTTAGGGTTTTATCATTTCAAGGCATTAAGGCATTAATTTTTAGACATTCAAGGGAATATTCTTCATGTTTTGCTATAGAATTTCAATATAAAACATCATGGGATGGTAATGAACTCCATTATTGCATGTTTCATTACTTTATTTCTCTATTTTGGTTTAATTACCTAAAAGGGGTTTGACTAAGGCAAACCCCCATGCCCTAACATTCAAATTTTCTCTCTCTTGCATTGTGTGTTTGTAGATTTAGGACTCTTGGAAGCTTGGAAATAATTAAAGATCAAATTTCAAGGTTGCTAAAGTCTTCTCCTCATTCAACAAATCAAAATATCAACAAAAATCTATTTTCAGACCTGTAAATCAGAGTTTCAAAAGTGAACACCTGTAGGAAGTTAAACTGTAGATCAGAAGCTCTAGATTCCACTTTTGAAAATTTAGAAATTCAAAAGTGGATTCATTTTCCATGGGTGGTGAATGAGTCCCACTCCAAGGTTAGTTTTGTGTTTTCTACATTTTTAGATACCCTTTTGTTAGAAACAAGTCCTGACTTAGTTTTGCAGAACTAGGACTAATTCACCCAGAATGGTGAATGAGTCCCACTAGGCCTAGAAATAGGCATTAACAGTGTCTCAAAAGAAATTTCTAGTCTCCTTCAAGCTTTCAGGTGCACACTTTGAGTTTCATTCAATTTTGTTTAGTTTTGCATGCATTTCTAGTTCATTTTTGCATAACACTATGTTTTCAAACAAATTTTCCTTTAGTTTTCATTCTTTAATTTCAATCTTATTAATTAGTTACACTTATATCTTCTTATTTAGTCATATAAGCATCATACATTACATAATTTGAATGAACCTAGCTAGACTTTTGGCCCTTCTTTCTCCTTTTAGGTGAAAAATCTCAGAAGAGCTAGAAAGTCCTAAAGTGCCAAAAATCTACGGTTCACCTAATAATTGTGCAAATATATTAGTGAACCATAGAGAAAAAATGAAGAATTGAAAAAGGGAAAATTTATGAAATAGGGTATTTATTTTGTTAAGGATGTTCACTTGTTCAAGTAACACTTAGAACAAATAAAGGATACAATATTGTGCATGAGAGGTCAAGAAATGACCTAATGTTACAACTAAATTTCTATAATGAAGAAGTATGTTCACTTGATGCATAACAAATAAACTCAAAAAAGTATTGTAAATCATGACATTTTTCATCCAAAGATGTTCAAATATGACCAACAATTGATGCACTATAAAGAATATGTGACAATCATCAAGGGTTAATATAAAGACATAGAGAATATAGAATGACAAAGAAAATGCACCTTAAACTTCAAGAATGGATTTGACCAATTGCAAAATTATACTTTCTTCACTTTTGGTTTCCCACACCTTCAAAATTATAACTTTTTAACAACTTATTTGATATTTAATGTTTAATTCTATATCAATATAATAGGAATAGTAAAAAATATGAAAAAAATTATTATATATTATCAAATTAAAAAAAAACACATGATAATTAACATTCCAACATTAAAACATGAAAATATTAGTTCATAAAACCAAAGTTGTCTTAAACACACAATTTACTTCTTCTACGTTGATTAAGCAAAAAAGATGGTGGAATATGCAATCAATTCAATCAAGATATGTCCTCAACACCACGAAAAAAAAATTATTTGTTAGATTATAATGCATAGAATACAAAGAAAAATACAACATGTGGATGCTACATCATAGGGAATCCATGTATTTTTTACTATTCCTTATGGTTTACTAAAATGTGAGCACATTATAATGCACTTGTGCATTCACTTGCATGGAGTCCAATTCTAGCATGAAGAGGCAAGGTCAATTAGAGAAAAATATAAGAGATAAAGAGAGAATAAGAGGAGGAATGAAGGAATGGAGAGAATGAGGGAGAGAAACACACACACAGAGAAATATAGATAGAGATATAACAGGAGAGTGAGTGATAGAGATAGAAAGATAGGGAGGCAGTGAGGGAAAGGTAGTGAGGGGATAGAGATAGGGAGGTGACATAGAGAAAAGAAGAGAGTGAGAGAGAGGTAGGTGATATCCTAAACTCTACATCATCAATCGTAAACCTTAAGCACTAAATTAT